>NGKJ01000005.1:463109-500168 GCA_002162495.1 Myriosclerotinia curreyana
TAAAAAGTAGTTTTAAAAAAGTCAAAAAGGAAAAGGAAAAGAAAAAAAAGAGTATATTTAAAGAAAATAATAATAATAATTATATATCCCCCGATTCTAATACCCCCCCCCTCCTTTTTCTTTTCTGTTTTAAAAAAAACGTTCTTATATGAAAAATAAGTTCCGATAAATAAAGTTTGAATTTTGCTTCAGGTGAGCTTTGTGAGTAGCGCCCGGTGAGCTTGTGTGTAAAACCGGTGAGCTTTTTGGCTTTTTGGTTTTGGTTTTTTGGTTTTTTTGAAAAGAGTAAATAATAAAGATGGGAGTTTGATATTGAGAGTGTATTTAAAGTTGAATTTGAAGAAGAGGATTTGAATATATATAAATAATCGGTTCGGTTTTATTTATTTTTATATAATTATATTTTTTTATATTAAAGATATATTAACAACTTCTTTTTCACCTTTTATTTTTTATTACACTGCTTCCTAACCCGATCATATATTCCTGCACTAATAGATTACCGAATCCCTAACCTCCTGCCCACCTACTTACTATATTCGCCGAATCCGCACACCGTTTCTTCTTCATCACAACCCTTATACTCAAGTAATACTAAACTCTTATTCAAAAGCCTTTATATACAATCCCATACCCAATCCCAAAGCCTACTAACCTCGCAAACCCCTAAAGCCTACAAGTCTATAATATCGACTATAACCACTAGAACCTACAGGGTAACACGCTAAAAGGCCCTATAAAGAGTCTCCATTTAGTTGTGATTTTCAATAACCTATAGATTAATGCTTAAATAGGCTATTAAGGCCTGAAGCTTCTATTTAAATTTTAGGGTTAAAATTGACTTGAAAATGTAAACAAGCCTAAAGCGAGCCTAAACTTTATAGGCTCGCTAAGCCTATATGGGTCCTTACACAGACCTTATAAAGCCAAATTCAGTGTGTTGCCCTATAAGAGGCCTATAATCTCGACCATAAAGACCGGAACCTTCGTACTCCTATCCAATTCCAATTATCACACCCACTGCTAAGTAAACAGGTGGTCTAGCCAATTTGCCCTTGGTAATCTTTCTAGGAAACTAGAATGTTTGCTAGCAGCATACTGGGCCGTTCTTTTATCTCTCACTTGTAAAGGGCTTCGAGACACCCTACACAAGATGATTAGACCATCGCGAGAGATTTATCGAGAAGAGGCATACATCACCGCCAGTTTATTATACCTAAGCCTAAACCTTAGTGAGACTTGAGGTATATATCTCACCTACTAGACTTCAATCCAATTGTCAAATTCGAATCGATCAACTAATATAACGAGGTGAACAAAATTCGTCCAGCTTGGAAACATATGTCACGTGGCTCCGTGTTGCGGGGTAATTTGCATCCTCGAATTTATCATCGAAAAACTTTCTATGATAACAACCGGGTCATATTTTTCATCAACTGAATTACTCGCCTTCATTTGTCCTCAAAAATATGGAGGATGACCGTGCGCAAGTTGATTTGGGGGTCGCCGTCGATGTAGACGGAAACACTTTAGAAGAGCCACTGACACAACGTCAACCAAAGAAGCGTTTCGTGGGAAGAAGGCAAGCAGCAGAAGCAGCAGCAGCACGGAATGACACCAATACAGCCACGGGAGATAGTGCTGCTGTTCAAGGTCTATAGCCTCCAATTCGCAGATCATACTCTCAAGCTAACTCATGTACAGTTGCGACTCCTAGAAGAATTCGAACATTAAATCAAGTTCCTCCCGAAATTTTGAACGACCCAGATATCAATGCTGCAATTGCCCTGCTACCACCAAATTATTCCTTCGAAATACACAAAACCATACATCGAATTAGAACGAATGGGTCGAAGAAGGTTGCATTGCAGATGCCAGAAGGTCTCTTACTGTTCGCAACCACAATTTCGGATATTCTCTCCCAGTTTTGTCCTGGAATTGAGACGCTTATAATGGGAGATGTTACATATGGAGCTTGTTGTATTGATGATTATACCGCGAGAGCATTAGGCTGCGATTTACTGGTACATTACGCACATTCATGTCTGATCCCTGTGGATGTCACGAAGATCAAAACTCTCTATGTTTTCGTCGATATTAGCATAGACACGGCGCATTTACTTGCAACTTTGGAAAAGAACTTTGCTTCAGGAAAAACTATTGCTATGGTCGGAACGATTCAATTCAATGCGACATTGCATGGTGTACGAGCTCCTCTCGAGAAAGCGGGATATAATGTTCTCATTCCTCAAATTTCTCCTCTCAGCAAAGGCGAAATTCTCGGGTGCACATCTCCTCAATTATCAACTGATGGTGTCGATATCATTCTGTATCTTGGAGATGGTCGTTTCCATCTTGAGAGCGCAATGATACACAATCCATCGATCCCAGCTTACCGATACGATCCGTATTCTCGAAAGCTTACTCGCGAAAGTTACGATCACAAGGAGATGCACACTTTGAGAAGAGACGCTATTGAAACTGCGAAACCGGCAAAGAAGTGGGGACTCATCCTAGGATCTCTCGGTCGTCAAGGAAATCCGCACACCATGACAATGATTGAGAGAAAACTTGAAGAGCGAGGAACACCATATATCAATCTGCTCTTGAGTGAGATTTTCCCTGGAAAACTAGCTATGATGAGCGATGTTGAATGTTGGGTACAAGTAGCATGTCCAAGGCTCAGTATTGATTGGGGATACGCATTTCCCAGACCTTTGCTGACCCCATACGAAGCATTGATCGTACTAGGCCAGAAAGAGGATTGGGCGAAGAGTAATAATGATATTTATCCTATGGATTACTATGGCAAAGAAGGTCTTGGCAGAACCAAACCAATTGCGAGTGTTCCAGTTGTTGGTTGAAGATCTTGTCTTGCTACATTCTAGGAAATGATCTACTTCCCCATTCTATTTCACAACATTTTACAATTGGTCAACTAAAGGCCATCGAGATTACACTACTTCCTCTACTAAACAAAAGCTCTATATCATGTCTGCTCCTGTCTTCTATATATTAGATGGTTTTAGCCATTTTTTGGACTATATTTCGACATCTTTTTGATTCGCGGTTCATAGATATAAAAGATCACCGGGACTGGGACCATCGCAAGCATAACATATCCAAGAAGACTACTCGTCTAACTAACCCCAAGTCCACTGCACATTGCTTGGGCCAACATGGGAAATCTAAACGCAAAGAGTCTTCGAACAACTGTGTTGGCCGAGATTGAACAGTTTGCGATGAACAGATATACATCTATGATGTAGTTGAAGCCTTTTATGAAGATTAGAAAAAGTCCCATACCCATAGGCACACCAGCGAGGACCTGTGCAGCCCGTTGAATTGACGGATTAGAGGTCCATGGGAACCATGAATTCAATTGGCACACAAATGCCACCAGCCAACATCATGGGGAGTTGAGTCTCGGGGCTGACTGACGATTATATATAGAGGACGTTGGATATGCTTCGAATAGGAGGTAGATGATTCCGAAAATAAGTGATTGATACAAGGTAATAAGCATCAAGATGGGATCATTGGCAAGAAGTACTACTTCATCAACATCAAGAGTATTTAAGTAAGGCCTACAGTCCAACTTACTATATGGACAAAGAAGATCTACTTGAATTACTTCTTTCATAGTAGTTTCTTCCTCGTCATATTTGCTTTTCAATGCCCAATCGTCGGTACTGAATTGCAGTTTCTTAGCTCTCTGGGAGACTAACGTGGGGGCATACGTCTCAGGCAACAACCAAAATGAGAGCGATGAAAATAAACAAACTGAATATGGTGATGAGTCACATTTTATATGTCCAAGCCAGATGACTTTGCGTGACAAATCCACAATTATGGGACCAAAAAGAGGACCACATTGGACACCTGCAAGCGCAATAACCCCGTGAACTGTATTCCACACATCGACCAGTATGCCACCTAAAGTATTCTGCCGTGCTGCCTCAAATCCACAAGATAGGAATCTGCACTGTCACCATGTTTTGAGCTACCGCAATGTGAAGACAAAAATAGGGCTTTGAATAGCAAATTCGAAGGTTCCAACCATGGGTGGCAATCTGCGACCAAATTTCTCAGGCAGGGATCCAAAGAACATAGATCCGAAACAGTAGCCCTGCATTTTTGGCGACGTTGGTTACTCCAGTTACGATTTTCTCAATCCCGATATAAGAAGACAAAAACTCATTCCCAAAATCGTACTCCGTGACACAGCTAGGGACCTAGGGTTGGTAATAATTACAAGTAGGATAGTCAAGTAGAACTTTCAAGTCAATACCCAATTTTGTGGGGTTTGGGATCGCATGGTAATGTCCATGTTACGATATCTGGATCTATGGTCTTTTCATTGAAGGGGATTTGTGGTTTGGATGAGGGTTTGGATTTCTCAAAATCGGGTTAGCTGAGGAGGCGGGGGATATTCTGGGCTTGGATGCTTGGGGATGCGGTATCAAACATTGATGGAATGAAAGTGAAAATTTGTATTGTATTAAAGGATTCTCTCGGATTATCATGTCTTTATGAAATCAAAATTAACTTTGAGATGTAGATGTCACGGAAATAACAGATAAATCAAAATCAAAATCAAAATCAAAACCACAACCACAACGTAAACTCAAACCCAGACAAAAACTCCATCTCTACAAATACCTTTCGCTTCCTAGGTACTCTTGCTCACCCTATTCAGAATCCCCAAAATAACATGCATAATTCACATAATAATTAACAATCGTGCTTCGCAATACGAAGTACAGCGCCCATTGTTTATAATCTTCAGCAAGGAATTTTTGGCGAGAAACCGGGAAGTGCGGCGAGGAGGGATAGGGGTGTGACCCGCTTTTATTTCGGTTAGATATGAGATGTTAGCGAAGTTAGGTTTAAGTTGCAGGAAAGGGGAGATGGGGGATCAGATGAAGTGAGATGAAGTGAGATGAGACAATGTGTCTTTTTTGGTATTTTGGAGGGTCGGGATTGGTGGGAAGTGGTGGGAGGGGTGGAGGAAAGGCGGGGGGGTAATTTGGGGATGGGATCATCGGGATGGAATGGGATGGGATGGGGATAATAGAGATAACTGGGGCGATGAAAATAGGGATTACGGGGTGCACTCTAGATGATGATTAGTGTAATGGAGGATGTTATTTTGTCGTGCTGCGGGCACAGAGATTATTTCACAAAGTAAGTGGTCAATGAAAATAGAAGACAGAACATGAAGCAAAGATGGAATTGGATTTCTCGAGTTTTTGTGTGCCCAAACCTATAGAAATGAAAGTTAGATCTCACGGCTAATTTTGCTTCAAGGGTTTCCCATATCACGTCAGAGAATCAGCACGGTAGCCAGGTTGTGGTTTCTTTGCATCCAATTTCATGACGCTATCTATGTCTTGCTATCAAGCGTGCTTTGGAGACTTCAGATTCTGAGTTGACGGAAATTGTTGGGTCAAAGGAGGGTTTGAATTGAAAAAACTCGGGTATATTAAAAAGCTCCTCGATTCAAAGGTGCCTTCTAGGCGGAGAAAACCAAACAGTCTTTATGGCTTCAATGTTCGGAGTGCAATTCATCTATTCAAATGTCTCTGATGATACTGAGAGGCCGGTCAGACGATGCCTCAAAAACGCAAAATATCTCATCTTGATATTGTCTCTCAACTAGGAAAATTAAAGGAACATTTAGTTCAGCTGGGCTATCGACAGGGAACTCCTTTTTGGACACGGGTATAAATTCCAAGGAATAATTGTTGCAGGCTTGCAGCATCGAAAAGCTGTTTGGTAGGCAAATTCCTTGAGGGTTTCTCTGGTCCAGTGAACAAAGATGGAGATATTTTCTATGCTCCGGTTAATTGCAAGTGAAAGGGTTATTGTCGAATTTTTTTGGGGCTTAGCTGAAATACTGGAGAAATCTTGTGGGGGTTCAATACCGAGAGCAATGTTGCAAAGAAAGGTCCGTGGCTACCACTCGAGTTGCCCATGGCTTGTACAAGTAATCCATGAACGGTGGTCCGGTGGGAGGGCTTGATGAGGATGGATTAGAAATTTCTGGCAGAGCATACATTATTTGAAGTTGGCGCTCGATTCGAGCGGAAGAGTTAACATACTACTGTAAACTCCAGAAAGGTGACAAGGTATCATATCAAACAAACGTATTGATGTTGAGGATGGCACGAGATCGTAAAATGCAAGAAGAAAATAGAATCCAACCCGGAGAGAAGTAGAGGCTCCAGCCGTCAAGTTCAATAACTTCTTTAGCCACCAGTGTTTACCAATATGATATAAATACCGTCCAAATTGAATGGGGGCTTGAATCAGCGTTTCATGTTTGTCCAGCAGCCACGAAGCCCAATCTGCAAAGCCTGACTAGAGGGAAGTCGCTCTGGATACCAAGAAACTAACTTCAAAGCGATTTTCGGTATGCCATTTGTTAAGAAATGCAAGTGCATGCTAGCTCCCTCTCCAAGCTTTCCACTTCGACGGGTTAATCTATCAGTTCTAAATGCGAGGTGGCCTGCCCGCTATTGTTACAAAAGTCCAAGAAACAGGAAATACTGCAACGTCTCTTTTCTTTAGTAGATACCACTATTAATTTCCTGGAAGAAAGAATGTCTGGCCCTAGGACAAGCTCTCAGTTGCTTTTCTGCTATATATTTGTAAACAAAAATCATCAGGAAGGTGAAATTCATCAACCATTTCCAACAGACGCTGTAAATCAAATTTCGGTATTCAAATAGACATTATGGAGCAACGTGGCAGATTATATGCGACTGACACTTCGAATGATGCAAAGATGGCATCGATCATCTCATACCTCGAAATATAGCGGCCTTCGAAGAGAACCAGAGAAAACATCTCGGCACCAGCTACCTCGGTAAAGCATCCTATCCTCATTTGACCACAAATGACAAACCATTTGCACAACCCTTTAGCTTGGAGATATTTGACACGCTCTGAAGATTATAACTCTTATAATCGCCATTACATGATCGCTGAAGTTGACTTGACTCTGGAGGAGACGGAGATCCTCGAGCAGATTATAGAAGGAATACGTAAAGGGGGGCTTACGGTAGTTTCCATTTCAAGACCACCGTCCCAGCCTTATTTTGAGCCGGAACATATTCAACCATTTGCGAGACTTCTGACGGAAGAGATGAGGGGGGAGGTGGAGGCTTCGCATATAGCTCAAGGCGGATCATCTGAGGGAAAGCAGTAGTTGAAGCCAGGGTTCGGGAACCCCAAACCTATGAAGGTTTCAAAATTAAGAACTTTACGCTCCGGCAGAGTTCAAAAGTCGAGGCTCTTACCCACGAGAAAAGTAGCAGAAAAGGCAAAGGTGAATGGAAAGAGAAATTAAAGTTGAATCTGTGCTTTCTCGGATAGCAAGTAATGAATTGTATGTATCCAAACTATCTCATCGCCCAGGGTAGAAGCTAATGCCGATAGAAACTCAGGATTTCCATGCAGACTTTTTGTAGCAAAAGGTGCAAAGGCATGAGGCGAGAGCGAGAAACATAATGCTCTAGATGCTACTCAATCTCTCTGACTGAGCTAATGATGTGGCTTCAGTATGAACCAACATGACAGACCAATTCTGAGGGCACAGTGGCGCGGTTATTTTTGAAGCATCGGCAAACGTTCCTTAGAGTGCGACATCCTGAAGGAGTGAGAAATTTTGGTAGGCTAAGTACCAAGTCCTATACTCTAGAACGATGATATAGCATACATACCCTCGTCCAGCTAATAACACATTCGCCCCTGACAAACGCCGTGACGTCTTCAGTCTGCAAGGGTAGGTTGGAGAAAAGCTGGGTAGCGATACTAGGGACATCATTCTTCTTTCTGATTTGCTTCTTTGGTTGAGACTACTTCCAGGATGCAAACGAGTCGGACGGAGGATATTCTACCAGTAGAGCGGAGCCGTGGAGTCCATAAGAGTACGGGGAGGAGGAGTTATAATTGTAGATGACCTCGGAATTTAGTGCTCTGTGATGGGCAGTTCGTTCAATATCAGATATTGAGGCAGAAAATGTTAATAATTGCACCAAGTTCAAACAGAATAATTGTGTACCTAGGCAAAGATAGAAAATCAAACAAACAACAACACAAACAAAAATTGTGGTGAAAATGTAAGCGGCCATGATCCAACTTCCAGAACAAGCCCGCTTATCTAATCTTCGCCAATCGATCCACTGATTGGACAATCAGCAGTCCGGACCATTTACGCGGGTCGCGTCCTGCGCGTTTGACCTTAGAATTATCAATCGGTACCAATGAATATCAACCTTACTTGCATTTCCCATCAACAACAGAGTAACTCGTCACGATGTTCGGTATGATGCAGACACCTGTAAGCGCACACAAGCAATTACACCACTATACACCTCATGTCCCATCACCATTATCCTCATCTCCATTACGATCGTCGCCGCCCGTCTCGCCTCTTGAGCCCCGCAGTGCGAATTTGCCAACGAGGGCACAGGCAGTTGGAGATTATCAAACGAATTTCATGATGTCGCCTGAACCGTCTATTTCTTCGAACCATTCTAGTCCGGATAGGAATTATTCAAATCCAAACAAACATTCACCGAACCGGGAAGGAGCATTTTCGAAGAGGATCACGAAGACGAATCCGTTGTTGCATGGACAAGGTGATGGAAGGGAGACACGCCGGAAGTTATTCTTGAGAAAGGTTAGGGAGGATTCGGAGGAGAAGAGGTGGAAGGCTAGAGGAGGGGATGATGAAATTATGAGGACGATTTGGATTGCGGAGCAGAGGAGGAGAGCGGAAAGGCAGGCTAGAGATGCGCAGGGTTGGGCAGTTGATGCTGAAGCGCAGGATGAACAGGATATGCAGTTGGATTACGGTGCCGGAAATCTGAGTCTTGGTATGCTTATTCTATACGGATTTCGACTTAGGAATGATTTTGAGTGAATTGGGCTAACTGATGGTTTTAGACGAGGTCATGGCCGAAGAAGTGGCAAGAAATGAGGAAGAGGAATTGGAGTTTTTGTTAGCGTCCATGACCGAAACCGAACGGCGGCAAACTCTTGATGAAGCATATGAGAATGTCTCAACACTTGACGAAAAAAATGGCCCGATCGATGAGAGGGAAGCAGCTGCCTGGGACTTCCAACATTCCTTAAGCCAACACGATATGACGGTTATGGATGTTCAACGACAAGTCAATGCTTCGTCGCCTGATACACATTTTGGTAGTGACGATGGTGATTACGATGCCATTTTCATGGATGTTATACAACACGAGTCCAGTGTATTGAATCAAGAGTATCAATCCATGGATATGCAAGGAGACCAGGAGATGATGGATACGGAGATGAGTTGATGATACATATGGTACATACTAGTAAATTCTGACATGAAAATGTTTATAATGAACTGGGAAATTCTTGTTAGCGTTGGTGTTTTGGAACGGCAAGGGTATGGTTGGAGTTTGGTATGACAAATGGGACGGACTATTTGATGTTTGAGTTTGATATTATTGGTCATGGTATCACTGGTTTGTCAATATACACAAGCTACGAATCCTGAGATATGGGTATTTCATTGTGTTGGACAACCTTCTTCAGGAGCCCCGAAAGCTTCTTGGGCCGCAGCCATATCTCCAACAAGGTCCGCAGGCGGAGAGCCCGCTGCTTGCATCTGTAGAATAATTAGCCAGCCTGTCGCGATATAATTTAAAGTCAAGTACATACCTTTTGCATCCTCTCCACAATATACTCCCTATCCGAAGCATTCTCGTCCTTGTACGTCTTCTGTTCGAATCTAGCCACGATTTCCCTGACAAAAACCTGTTGCTCCTTGTACCGCTTCAAATCATCCGCGGGCGTAGTGGCAGAGTTCTTCTCCAACCACGCCGGGAATTTATCATCCAATTCCTTCATCGGCTCGTATAATATCTCCTTATTAGTTAACTGCTCCATCATGCCCAATAGCATTTTCGAGAAATCTTCCTCACTCCCCTCTCCATCCATTCCACCAGCCTGCATAGCCTTCATCATTTCCGCCAGTAAATCGTCCGAATTGTCTTCTGCTGCAGCAGCTGTTGCCTGATCTCCCGAAGCTTGCATTCTCTCCATCGTCTTCTTGATAGTTTCCTGGAATGATTCTTCCCCAGCTGGACCAGCAGTCGCCTTACTTTTAGACGATCCAGGGTTTGGCGCAGATGGTGGTGGCGGTGGTGGTCCGGTCTCCCCTAACCCACCCATCTCCTTCAACATACTCTCAAACTGTGCTTGCATTTCTGGCGATGTCTCGAGTTCTCCCATTAGTTCAGCCATGCCGGCTTGTAATTGCTTTGCGAAATCATCGTCAGATAGTCCTTCACCACCGCCAAGGAGAGGATCGTCTGTAACGGGTGGCCTGCCGGGACCAGATGTTGTGGTGGTGGATGTTGGAGCTGGCGCTTTCGCTTCTGGTTTCGCAGTGTTGAACTCATCGAGCATATCTAAGAAGTAGTCAGAACCTTCTTCCCATTGCTTGGAACAGAAACTATAATCATGTACCATCTAAATCATCCAAATCATCCTCATCCGGATCTGGAACATCCTCCCACGCTGCAGCCGCGTCCACTGCCTGTGTTTCAGAAGCTGTATTCGATTCGTTGACCAAAGCTTTTGTCGAGGACTCTGCCAGTCCCGCAAGATCCCCAGGTTTCGATTCCATGATTGATGGATGCTAGAATAAAGTCCAACAACCCTCTGGCTGGGATCTTCAAAGGTGGGTAATCTACTGCAAGCCGGAATGAATACGGACAGTAGTATATGGAAAGTGCGGGGTATGATTTGCGCCGCAAACGGTATTGTTCAGAATCTTCAGAAAATCCGAAATGAAACGACAACTCAAGCTTTGTATATCATACTAGTAGATATCAAAATTCAAGAGTCAAAAATATATTGCGATTTGTTATTTGGGCATGAAGATTGAAGATCACAGGGTGAAGAAGAAGAAGAGGGGATTAGGCCGAGGCTGTCACATTCTCATATCGGGCTATTGCTGACAGGGGTGTAATCGCGCTAGTGGAATGTGGAATCGTGCTTCTTTCTTTCTTTCTTTTGCCTTGTCTCGACTCTTAAATAAAAAACGATCGATCGTGAGCCTCGTAGCAACCACCCAAACCTTCCCCCCATAGCAACTTTTTCTTCTGCACTTTAAGAAGCTACAACAAGCTACAACAAGCTACAATAAAATCACGTCCATATGGTGGATTCGAATCTTCTTCAATAGTATCTCAACAAAAGCTTTTTCAAATCCAGCTGCGCATTCGTGAGATAAATCCAGCCTCACTTTCAAAATGACCCTCTGTCTTAACCGCCTTGCGGAGGAACGGTATAGCTTGTACGCCTTAGAAATTGAGAATAGGAACTAATGAACTTTGTAGCAAGCAATGGCGAAAGGATCATCCGTTTGGATTCTCTGCAAAGCCCATCCGCAACCCCAGTACAAACACTATTGATATGAAAAACTGGGAGTGCGGCGTACCAGGCAAGAAGGGTACATTATGGGAAAATGGTCTCTTCAAACTGAGCGTTACCTTCCCGGATGGTGAGTTATTTCACCTCTAGAATATGTTTATGTCTTTGCGCTAATATACAATTCGCAGAATACCCAACCAAGCCTCCAAAGTGTATGCACCCTTACTCTTATATACAGCGTTCCATCTAGAACTAATAATCAACCAGGCAAATTCACACCACCCCTCTTCCACCCCAACGTCTACCCCTCCGGCACCGTCTGTCTCTCAATCCTCAACGAAGAAGAAGGTTGGAAACCCGCCATCACCATCAAACAAATCCTCCTCGGCATCCAAGAACTCCTCGACACCCCCAATCCCGATTCGCCCGCCCAAGCCGACGCCTACAATCTCTTTAAGAAAGACAAGGCCGCCTACGAGCGCAAGGTCAAGCTAATCGTAAGAGACAACCCAGCTCCTTAAGGAATCGATGTGTTTGCAGACAAGGCAGTAAGGGCGATGGTGTTTTTTTTGGTAGGAAGTACCAAGTACGAAGGGTATTGGCGTTGATGGGGCGCATAACATTTTAAATCATAAGGGGATATCAATCTGGGCGTACCTAGCAGAGGAAGACTTTACTTTACTTTACTTTGATGCAGCGCTTTGGTCAAAGAATGAGTACCCTAGATGAGTTACAATGCCTATTGAATAGGACATATCCAGAAAAATGGAGAAATGACATTTACGATTTAAAAAATCCGTTTGTCATGACATGACACATTCCCCTCTATTATTCCCGAGTCATGTTGTGAAGAAGCCAGGAAGCTCAAGAACTACTCCCACACTCTTCCGATAATAGTCAAATATACTCTTGCCAAGCATCCACCAGTGATCCAAAAAAAAAAAGAAAGAAAAAAGGAAGAAAATATATCATCACATTATTATTATTGTTGTTGTTGTTGTTGTTGTTGTTGTTGTTGTTGTTGTTGTTGTTGTTGTTGTTGTTCTCGACATCTAGGTAGTTGTTTCTCACCCCAGAAAAAGCAATTGATATCAGTATTAACAATCCTGCAATCTTATTGGTTCCCTGATAACCGCTATCAGTAAAAAGCCACTTCGTCGCAAAGCTCAAACCCACATCCGACTATCGGCCATCCGCTAAGATAATAATAATTTCTATTTAATTTTACCAGGCTTGCTTGGAAGTTGGAGCACATACCACATACCAAACTATTACTCACTCACTCTCTACTCTCTACTTCCTCTACTTCCTCCTCCTCCTCCTCCTCATCTACCAATTTCATATCGAAAGGTTTACATATAGGAAATTCAAGATGTGTGGTATTTTTGCGTGTCATTGGTATGTACTATCTACTATCTACAATTGAATGGGAATGAGGATTTCATGGTGGGGGCCCCGCGATAGATGAAATTGAGTATTGACAATTTGTGTAGTCACCCAGATGTCAAGGCTTTTAAGCCTACGGCCTTACGAATGGCGAAGCAGTGAGTGTATTTGTCCGTATTGAAGAATTGGAGCAGAAGGCTGATTGCGAAATGTAGAATTCGTCACCGTGGACCAGATTGGAGTGAGTCACCTATATTTAAAACACACCGGACTTGGACTCGAGACTAATGATAGATACTTAGGTGGAAACGTTATCTCCAACAACACAAGTAGGTTGCGCCTTCGTATATCGATACTATAAGGGGTGGTTAGCTGATTGATGGACTTTAGTTCTTGCGCATGAGCGTCTGAGTATCGTTGGCGTTGGTAAGTTCTGACCGCTGAAATTAGAATCAATATACAAGGACTCACAATAGATTAGACAGTGGAGCGCAACCAATTACCAACTCAGACGACACTCTCGTACTCGCAGTCAATGGCGAAATTTATAACCACAGAGTCATTCGAAAGGGACTAAAGAACCAATACCACTTCAAGACACATTCCGATTGCGAAGTCATAATACCACTGGTGAGAAACTCGAACAAAAAAGTTTGGAATCGTGACTGAATATTCTGCAGTATATGGAATATGGTATTGATGCGCCAAAACATTTGGACGGAATGTTCTCGTTTGTTTTATATGACAAAAAGCAAGATCGTACAATTGCTGCACGCGATCCAATTGGTATTACCAGTTTTTACCAAGGATGGTCAAGCAAAACACCAGGAGCTGTATACTTCGCCTCTGAGTTAAAATCTTTACATCCTGTTTGCGACAAGATCGTTGCGTTTCCCCCAGGTCACATTTATGACTCAAAAACCGATAAGACAACCAGATACTTCGAACCATCATGGTGGGATCCTGCTAACGTTCCATCAACCCCAATTGATTATAAACTTTTGAGAGAAACACTCGAGATGTCTGTTCGCAAGCGTCTCATGGCCGAAGTTCCTTACGGAGTTCTATTGTCTGGAGGTCTCGACTCGAGTTTGGTCGCTGCTATCGCTCAAAGAGAGTCTCTGCGCCTGAAAGCTGCTGCGCTAGCTGCAATTGAGAACGGAAGCGGAACTGCGACACCGACCGCTAACGAGGACCAAGGAGAAGGACTTGTTGGTATCGATGATGATAACAAGTTGTCTACCCTCACTTATCTTCCTCAACTCAACTCCTTCTCCATTGGTCTACCAAACTCGCCGGATACCAAGGCTGCCAAAGAAGTTGCCAAATTCCTTGGTACCAAGCATCATGATATGACTTTCACCATCGACGATGGTTTGAACGCACTCTCTGATGTTATTTACCACTTGGAAACCTACGACGTCACAACAATCCGTGCATCCACCCCTATGTTCCTCCTCTCAAGAAAGATCAAGGCCATGGGTGTCAAGATGGTATTGAGTGGAGAAGGTAGTGACGAGATCTTTGGAGGTTATCTATACTTCCACGCTGCGCCAGATAAGGCAGCTCTTCACGAAGAGACAGTCCGTAGAATCAAGAACTTACATTTGTCTGATTGCTTGAGAGCCAACAAATCGACCTCCGCCTGGGGTTTGGAGGCCCGTGTTCCTTTCCTTGACAAGGAATTCCTAGAAGTATCCATGAACATCGACCCGCAAGAGAAGATGATTACCAAGGATCGTCTTGAGAAGTATATTCTCCGAAAGGCTTTTGACACATCAGATGATCCAAGCGAAAAGCCATACCTCCCAGAACACATTCTTTACAGACAAAAGGAGCAATTCAGTGATGGTGTCGGTTACGGATGGATCGATGCTCTCAAAGATAACGCCGAGGCTCACGTTACCGACGAGATGATGAAGAACCCCAAGCCAGAATGGGGTTCTGATATTCCAGACACCAAGGAAGCGTAAGTCCTCAATCTAACAACGGAAAATTGAAATACTGACAGAGTCAATAGTTACTGGTATCGAACAATGTTCGATGAACACTTTCCACCATCTTGCGCAGAGAGTGTTATGCGATGGACTCCAACTTGGTCTAAACAGACCGACCCCAGTGGAAGAGCTATTGCCATTCACAACGAAAAGTATGACGAGTAATTGTAATGTGAGGATTTGTTTCTCAAAATGACGTATCTACTGGAACGTAAAATTGATGAAGATTTCATTTCGTGGATCTTGGGGTTCCAATATTGGGCTGCCGCTAAAAGCAAGAATTGTGGCGTTAGATAGAAGGATGAAACCATTGATAGATATTAGATAGTTGATTCCCCTTGAAACTTCATCTTATGCTTAATTGTCGTTTCAAATTGTGATGGCAATCGTAAGTTTGTTGTTGTTGTTGTGATGATAGTTCGGTTGTCTTGGTGTCAATACGCCCCCTGAACCTTTCAAGATCAAAATCAATCCCATTTTTGAGGCTAAATTTTTGATCTTCGAGATAATAATGTAAGAAAATGAATATCAATCAAATTATCTTGAATTTCATTCGATTCGGAGACTGAGTGTGTTGCCGCTTCCTTCACCATCTTCACCATCTTCACCAAGAACAATAATGGAAGAGTAAAGATTTCACTATTTTGTTGAAGATTTGAAGATTTGAATGCATGATATATTATGTATATGTATGATGGGTTGATGGGTTGATGGGTTGATGGGTTGTCGGTTGCAGGGGGTTCGCATAATGCACATGAGCTGCTGACTCCTGAGCATTTTGACCAATCGCAGATGCACGTTCCATGTCCGAATTCTGCCGCTTGTTTCCTCAACGATTCGAAATTCTTTAGGAGCAAAAAATACCCACGTCCCCCCCTCCCCTCCGCCAATCTTCATCTCACTTCATTACTTGTACAACTTCTCGAATTTCTTCTCTAAAAAGCTCAACAATTCAATTTTGTCAATCCTTTAAATCATGTCTGTCCCAGCATTCACCGATATCGCAAAGGCGTCTAACGACGTGAGTTTGTTTCCTCTTCTTCAAATGTTGTTGCGCGCATGTAAATACCAAATATTTGAAAGCTAACCTCAATGTTTATCAGTTGCTCAACAAAGATTTCTATCACCTCACTGCCGCCGCACTCGAGGTCAAGTCGAATACCCCAAACAATGTCGCCTTTAAAGTGACTGGAAAGAGCACCCACGATAATGCCACAACTGGTTCGGTACGAATATAAATGGGCAAGAAATGATTTTTTGACAAACGCTGATGGACAGTTCTTGTGTGCAGTTGGAGGCCAAGTTCACAGACAAGCCAACTGGTATATATTTTGAGCAATTTACTTTACAACATTTTCCTCCGTTTAGTCCTTATGGTTTTCTTGTCGTTAGGCAGCCCGGTTGTGCACAATTACTAATCCAGTATGCCGATGGTATAGGCTTGACTCTTACCCAAACATGGAACACCCTCAACGCTCTCGACACCAAGATTGAGATCAACGACAGCATTGCCAAGGGCCTCAAGGCCGAGATTCTCGGTTCCTTCGCCCCTGCCACTCAAAAGAAGGGCGCCAAGGTCAACCTTCACTTCAAGCAACCAAACTTCCACGGACGTGCATTCTTCGACCTCCTCAAGGGCCCAACCGCCACTGTTGATGCTGTTATCGGACAAGATGGTTTCTTGGCTGGTGCTACCGCTGGATATGATGTCCAAAAGGCAGCCATCACTAGCTACTCCGCGGCTGTTGGATACGCTGGCTTTAATTACAGTACTGCCATCACTGCCACTGACAACTTGAGTGTCTTCTCCGCTTCATACTATCACAAGGTCAACGCTCAAGTCGAGGCTGGTGCTAAGGCTACCTGGGATTCCAAGAACACCAACTCTGTCGGTCTCGAGGTTGCCAGCAAGTACAGACTTGACCCACTCTCCTTCGCCAAGGTATGGAATTTGTACATATTTACGGTAAAAACTTTTGCTGACACAAAGAAATTATAGGTCAAGATCAACGACCGTGGTGTTGCCGCTGTTGCTTACAACGTTAAGCTCCGTGAAGGTGCCACCCTTGGTCTCGGTGCCTCTTTCGATACCCAAAAGCTCGACCAAGCTACCCACAAGATCGGCACAAGCTTCACATTTGAGTCATAGAGCCGGATTGTTCGAGTTCTTAGAGTTGGCGGTACGGTAGTAAAATAGAGGTGTATTTCCGACATCATTTTCTGAGGCACGCACAGTATAGCATTGCAACAGGGTGACTGTCTGTAACATAACTGACCGAAAGGTGTTCCTAAAGGATAGATAATTTTACAGTCTATATCTTTGTGCCAATTTTATGTGACTGATTTCTTTTTTGGTCTTCCCGCACTTGTCATCCTATCGTAGATATACGATGGTATAGCAACGCTCAAAGATATCACTGTGCTGAGAATGACGAAATTTGCGAAAGTGCTCCTTTCTTGATCCGCTGGAATGAAATTCTCACTCATCCGGCGTCGCCTTCTTTTATCCACATTGTCATGTGTTTGCGTGTGTGCTCTTTTATCAAAGTGTGGGACGTCTCCTTGCGGACCCCATGGCATTTGACCTGTCCCCATTCCGCCACCCATCTCTGTATTCGGGGGAGCCTCTGCCCCCGGCGCACTATCATCCTGCGCAGCCCTTCTCTTCGCAGCATGCTCTCCCCATCCCCCACTTCTATAAAAACTAGGCGGCGGTCCTCGAAATTGTGTCCGTCGTCTACTGAGCCCACTAGCTGGTCTACCCCCTGCCGGGCCGCTAGATGAATATGAACCTTGCGGGTGACGGTGCGCGGTTCCATGGGTGTGGCCGTGAGCATGAGAATGAGAATGAGAGTGAACGGCGTGTTCTCGATCGTATGCTTGACGTTTGGCTGGAGTGCCGAGGATAGCCCATGCTTCTGATATTTTCACGAAGCGTTTGGATGCCGAGGGGTCGGAGGGGTTGTGATCGGGGTGGTGGAGTTTACTGAGAGCATAGAAGGATCTTACGGGCTTTAGCTTAGCATATAGAAGTCAATTGGAAGTTTTAAAGGGGGGAGGATATCGTACTTTTTAACCTCGGCGGGTGTGGCATGGGGGGCGACTTGTAAAATCTCGTAGTGGTTCTGAGGGGCATCTCTACGTATGGCAGTGCTATGAAAAGAGAATCGCTGTGGTCGAATTCGTGAGATGACAAAAGGATAGGGGCGAAAATGAAATGGCATTCCTCATCATTGAGTTGGGGAATTATATGGAAGAAATTGATGGGTTGAGAGAACTTTCATGGGAATTTTCATAAAGGGCACATGGACTGGCAAACCTGAAAGCAAGTGACGGCATAGAAATTAGAAATACCTTTGGCAGGGATGAGCCACAGCATAACTAACCGAGTTATTATAAACAATGAGTTTTATCTACTAATATACACTTTATACTATATGGGTAATTAGGCTAATAGAATCTATTAAAATATATTCAATTGGCTTATATGTCGTTATTGTCAATTTAAAAAATAAAGATATATTATATTACTTTTTCCATTTTTCTTTTTTCTTTTAAATTTTTTAAATTAATAAAAATAAATATTATAAATATTATTAGTTTATTAAACTTATTTAATTCTATATTGATTAATAATATGAAATCTTTATTATTAATTTTTAAAAATATTTTATATATTTAAAAAAAGCAAAAACTTTTAAAATTAATTATTTAAATCAAATTAAAATTAAAACTATTTTTGATTTCGAGTATTTAATATTAAAAATTCAAATTAAATATAATTATATATTATATCAAGTTTAATTAATTAAAGCTAAATTAATTTTTTAAAAATATAATATTAAATAAAATTTTTTTAATATTTATTAAAGTATATAAATTAAAAGAATAACCTTTAATATTTTTTATATTAATATATAAAATATATTTATATTATTAAAATTATATTTAAATTTTAATTTAATAAAATCAATTAATAAACTATTATAATAAAATTTAAATCTATTAAATATAATAGAAAAATAGTAAAAAGCATTTTTTTATAAATTTAAAAGTTATAAAAGAAAAGAACCTTTTTGTTTATTAATAGAGTTTAATTTCACTTAGAAAAAGAATACAAAAGCAAATATTATTAAACGAATATTACTTAAACAGTATTCGGTCTGTTTCTTCATCAACCCAGCTCAGCGTTTATAAAAGTTGTTGCCACTTCAGAAAATCTGTAAGGATCGAGTACTAAGCAGTTAGATTGAGCAATGACGCGCTGTAGGTACATCAATTTCGAGCTTTACCCTGAGGCTTCCAGCTCACTTGTTCGTCTTCAAGCGACACTAGAATTGAGTATGTCCATGGGTGAACACGTTTGGTGTGTTGAGCTTTCTATGATATAAACAGATATATATAATTCATCCTGATAAGCTTCCTCTTTATATTTCATACAACGACAAGCGTGTGACCGCGTAACTATCATGCACCCAAGAATCGTGACATTTAGCGATCCTGGGCATAAACAAAGTATAGATGAACCTGCTTATACTAAACACTTTTATACTGGAAATCTGTTTATACTGGATTGAGTTTCTACATTATTAAAATTTATATAAATATACTGGAATTTGAAGCTATATTGGAATACTGGATTAGAATTCCTTAATTCGATATAAAAATTAGTGGTGATTGGTTCAAACGTTGTTTAATTATATGATAATTTTATAAAAAATAATTGGATAAGGCTAGATTGAAGCTAAAATTTTAAGATTGATTATATAAATTTTTTAATGCTTAACTCGTTTATACCGGAAACTCGCTTATACTGGATCTTATTGGTCAGATTTTTTGATCCGGTATAGGCGGGTTCATCTGTATGTTTCTCGCTAAACTAATTTAAATTACTAAGCACTGAAGTATGTTCCCCCCCCCTTTCAAGTCTCTTCAAACTCTGAAGCTATGTTTCTTCGTTATAGTACCTTTCCCAAAGTGCTCCGAATTTTGAAAACAATTTTATGCATAGGAGAAAGTATTTCGATGTGGGGTTATATTTCGCTGCATGTAGAGAGAAGTATTTTTTGCAGGTTGCTAGCATGCTGGGGGGATTATTTTGTGCCTGTTCCTCCAGTCCATGAATGAGATGATCTGTCACTCTCCCCTTGTGGAAGACGTGATTCGGAGTCCTGGAGTCCAGACGCAGTCTCGGAATTTATCTCCTACATCGAAAAGGCTGAGCCGAAAGATGATGATGCTTTGCTTAGCGATACTGTAGGATGGAGCAGTGACAAGAGTGCGAAACAAGCTCCAATCGCAGGTGCACTGCTTCGTAATAGAGCGACAAAATCGGACTTAGGGGAGATGACGCGGAGAATACGTCGTAGATTGTAGGGTTCTTCGAGATCTATGGTGTGATAGCATAGCGAAGTCGAGACTCATCCACACACGACCGTCTGTCTGTCTTTCCGAAGAAGTGCTTGCTGTAATGCTACATCATATCAAACCCCCTCCCGCCATCCCCCTCCCGCCATTCTCATTTTCATTTCCGTAGCTCTGTATATGAGATCAGCAATCTAGGTCCATCCATTTCCTCACATCAAAAACCCGCCCTTCAACGATCATTTTCCTCTTTCGAACACGCGCGTCGTAATTCTAGACCCTCTGAATTCTGGCAATGATGACGGAGTTCGGTCCGGGTAGGTGAGAAAACCGTTGGAGCTTGCTTGGGACAGGGTTGCCGTCTGCGCATCATCTCGGCCGATTTGGTCCGATCGTCCTTATGTCGCTCATCTTATACTTTTGGGACTGAAATAAATTGCACGGGATGGTTCTCTAGAAGCGAACCCTTGATAGTGAGATGGGTAAGCCCTGAGTCTTCGTTGTGGTTCGGGTTTTGATGGAGACGTCAGTGGTTGTGCATCACAAGTACGTCGCGGGTATGTATGGAATCATAGAAATGGCTCGGTGATCTAGCAATTTACTTAACTGATTGTAAGATGTTGTACGAGATACCTCGTCGGCGAAGGTATGATGCGGATGACCTAGCTTTTCTATTTGGGAACATTCACTTTCACGCGAGCTGAATAGAACAGAAAGTAATGAGATTCGGTATTGCGATTGAGATATATCGGCCCGCCTGGACCCCGTCCATCTTCTTCAATTGGATACTATCTTTTTTCAAACACCAAAGTCAGATGACCCGGATTAGGTGCGAGCTGGTCCTTCATGTCATCTAGCACGCGGTGTCCTGTCTCCCCAGGGGCAAGACCAAACCGGTATTTCTTGATGAGCTGGGCGGTTGTAATGCGCAATACATCAACCGCCATTACGCGCGCAATGCAACTGTGATGCGCTGCGAAAACAGTGAGCGTGCTTGTCGCAATCACAAGCAAAAGATTGCTGAAGGAGCACTTACCAGTTCCCCAGGGGCTTTATGCAGCAACGTTTCGTACCATTTCACGTCGTGTGGTCCACCGCTCAGGAATAAATTCATTAGCTTGTTCGAAGCAGTCTTCCCCTAATGGCGCGTGTCAGCTTAGTAGAGCGTGACGACATCAGAGAATTTTCAACTCACTTCGGTGGATGGAATAGCGAGGATTGACTATAGTCGTGTTCGGAGGGATAAATACGCCACCGATTGTGACTCCGTTCTTGCCCGTTTTCCTTGATCCAGCGGTCGGCAGCACTGTATAGAGACGTAATGCCTCCTGAATCACGGCGTTGAGATGTGGCAATCTGCTTAGAACCTTGGTGTCCGTGATGTCCGCGTCGACAAGTTCGGAATACGTCGCTTCTATATGATGTGGCTTCCGGGCTAGCTCGGCGAACAGTCCTAGGAGCACCACGGGAATTGGCTCACTATTCATGCAATGTCTTGTTAGTAGGCGGAGGACAACGAATTATTCATAGGGTTACGTGGGTTAGCGACGAACCTTCCGGCTACAATGGCGTTCAAACTATCCCCTCGCATTCTGCGCACACCCTCTGCTGTTCGCGGCTCCTGGCTCTTCTCTAGAAGATAATGCACCAGGTCCGGAGTAGGTTGCTTCTCAAAGCCGCTTTTCAAGCGTTCGCCAATCTGCTGGTGTGTCCACGCTGTCATCTCGAACCAGTCTCCGATCTGGTAAATGCGCGGGGCAATGCGGAAGGCAATCTGGATAAGCCAGGGGGCAGGGCTTGCGGGACCTAGCAACGACAGCGCGCGCTGTAGACGTACGACCATGTGGTGCCAGTCTTGATTGTTGAGCATGCCAAAGGACTTATTGAATACAAAATCCCCCATGATATCGAAACCAAGCCATTAGAAAAGGTCACGCATGTGGCATGGTTTAGCGGCTGTGATGTGTTGTTCTATTATCGTGCTGAGTATCTCTACATGCTTGGCTGTCTTCATAAAATGGAAGGTGAGTGCTACACATAAGGATGGGGATTTAGTATGCTTCGAGGTATGTTATATCAGAAAGGGTACCGCAGCCAAAGCATGAACTTACCTTGAGGGCCGAAACACTCTTTCCAGTCCCGGCGGCGCGCGTCGTGAAGCTCGCGTGGACGAGTTGTAAGAAGAGAGCTTTCTGGCCAGAGAAGGTCATACCATTCTGACTTAACGCATTCGGTTCGCGGGCCGTCCGTCGCTATGAATACGTCGGGGTGGAAGATCGTGATTTCTGAAGGTCCTTTGAATTGGCTTTGTTTCAGCAAGCAGTTATACCGAACGGTGCAAGGAATTCTAACCAGTTCTAATGAAGTCACCATATCTCTTCTGCAGGTCATTCAGCAGCAAATGGTTCAAGGACTTTCGACACTTCCACACATGAAATATCTTGGATACACGCATGTAGAATGGCCCTTTGAAGCCCGCCCGTGTCAATTGGTGGAAACGGGTGTGATAGATGAAAATGCTGATTAGCAATGCTGCAAGGTAGCAGATGCTGATGATGAGTCCAGCGGCCCACAGTGTCCCCGCGCCGTAGATCATACAACCGATTGACAAAGATCCATAGAGAAATGTGTGGAAGAGAAAGATATGCGGTGCTTGCACATGCCACTCGCCATGAATGAAGAGGCCGACGTGGGCAAGTAGCCCAAGACCGACCCCAATCAGGCTGGCGAGAGTGTGCGGCGGTAGCGATGCGAACCCTTCCCAGCTGAGGACGATAGCCATGGTATGTGAAGAAAAATATGAGACGGCTCTGTATGGGAAGGATATGAGTAGGAAGATTGATTAACAATGAGACAGATAGAATATGGAGTGATAACTCGAGAAGGGTACTCCACGTTTGATTTGGGCAATAAGAACGGCAAAAAGCTGCTTGGTGGCTCTTTCATTAGCATGCCATGAAAATCTTGCCAGCTCCGTGTTTCCCGGATGATAATTCTTCATCAATTCGACGCCTCACACAAACATCTATAGCAACATTGATACCAGCATCTTCCCACAAATTATAGGGTCTAGATATGGGTTTCTGAAGTGTGTGGGTAGCATCCTCTGATAGAAGTTTCGGTCTTTTTTTGTATTCCCCCCCTTCCTGCATGCCACTTGTGCTAACGTAATAGACCATTCAACTTGGCCGGGCCAAAGCCGGCGAGACATGCAATGCTACGCAGTCACATTTGATCCAATCCTTGGTGATAAGGCACGCTGATTCTGCACATATCTCAATTGGTCTACTAACGAGAATGATGATGGGACTAACCTCATGCACGTATCTTCAATCGCAGAGTTGAGGAAATATACTGAGCGCAATACGACTACTCTTTAACTTTAGCTAAATGAAGGGAAGTGGAGTGACTTGAGAGCCATTCCCACAGAAAAAAATGATCTCGAAGTAATAAGCTAAAGCTACAGATATCCATTCCCAAATACTACAATGGGACCCGCTGAATTATTCTCCGGCCTTTGGTAATCCTTTCAAGCCAACTGTCATGAGCAAACCCTGGAGAATCTCGTCTTTCTGGGCCTTGAGCTCCTCTACATCCCAGTTCGCCCAAGTGCAGCGTCCCCTCAAGAATGCAGCTTCGGGACTAGCCATCCAGACTAGGAAATGGGCTGGAAGTTGAACTAGGGGCACCCGGTCGAGTTAGCATGGCGTTCTAAAGCACTTGGTCTATTGCAAATGTCGTTAAAATAAAAATGAAGTCTGTACCTTTGTCCATAGGCAAGTTCTCCGGAGATGCACCTGTCCTATTGAAGTTGTCCGTCTCGACCATACCGGGGTGGATCGTTGCAACAAAAACGTTGGGGTTTTCTGCTGCGAGAAATTCATAGAGCTTGGCCTGCGCAAGTTTCGACGAGAAATATGATGAAAGCCCGGGTAAATAAGTGACGGGCATGATCGAAACGTCGCTGGTGATACCAAGGAAAGTTGCTTGGGAAGAATCTGCTGTGGGCAGAAATGCTCTGGCGACCAGAAAAGTTCCTTGGACATTTGTCTACACAAGTATGAGCGTTAGTGAACACAATCTTCAGCGGTATTCCCCCAATTGTTAGGGATGAAAATAATACTACTGACCTCAAAGCCCTTAGACCATTCCTCTTCTTCCGAAGAGGGAATTGGTGACGGTTTGGGATAGTAGCCTGAACAAAGCACGAGTATGTGCCACTTTCCCACTGCTGCTGCTGCGCTCTTCAGGCTCTCTGCCTTGGTAACGTCAGCGACATGCACTGAGTATGATGCTTTGCTGGTAGACGCAATCGACTGTGCTGTTTCCTGGAGCGTGGCGTTTGTTCGTCCCAGGAGTGCTACATGAGTAGCCCCGGCGGTAGCAAAAGCCAAGGCAGCTTCTCTCCCGATACCACTTCCCTTTAAGACCCACCTGTTAGCAACTGCACGGGATGTCCACGAGACAAGAGGCAAAGCACAGGATGTTGGAGGGCAAGGGAGATCTGAGTCAGATGATTTGATAGAAGGAATCTACTTACCCCTCCGATGATGATGACTGTCTTACCAGTTACGCTCAAATCCGAACGCGAGGGCGAGATGCTCTCGTACGTGTCGTTGTGCCATGTGGCAGTAGGACAGGGGAATGGTGGCTGCATCTTGTAGTATGACGGAGTAGTGTCTAGTTTTGGAATTGTAGCCACCGTTCCCATTGCCAGTCCATGCCATGATACATTTCCCGGAGTCAGCTTCGATGCAGAGAAATGTGCTGAAATTCAAGCCAATTGGCCGCGTCCAGAACTCCATGACGAGACTACGCACTCGCCCATGGCTGCATTCTTTGCAAATATGAGCTGTGATCCCTTCACTCCTCGCGATGCTCAGTGTGTTATGGGTACATATGTACCCTATGCTGTAAATGCTTCTGGTGTTGCGGATTACCGTGCTACCTTGATGTTTGCAACCGAGAACAACATTCGCCTAGTCATTCGGAATACTGGTCACGACTATATGGGCAAATCTACAGGGGCTGGCGCACTAGCTTGTGAGTTAACTCTGTCATCTTATCCATTCCCACCGCCGATTTATATATCATGTTCTGTACACTCCTTATGTGCCAGTCGTCCCTCGTTTACTTCACAAGCTATTCTGGTTAGTCATTGACTGACTGACTTCCTAATTTTAGTATGGACACATCACATTAAGGACAGGTCTATTCAGGACTATAAGTCTCCTGCATACACGGGTAAGGCTATGAAGATAGGCGCTGGCGTGCAAGCATCAGAGGCTCAAGAGACCGCAAATGCCAATGGTTATGTCGTCGTGGAAGGGGACTGCCCAACCGTTGGTATCGCAGGAGGGTATACCCAAGGTGGAGGGACTAGCCCGCTTGGGTCTAAATTCGGGCTCGCGGCTGATCAGGTTCTCGAGTGGGAAGTTGTCACTGGAACAGGAGAGCTTCTTACCGCAACCCCAAATCAGCATTCAGATCTATACTGGGCTCTTGCTGGCGGCGGCGGGGGCACATACGGTGTGGTTCTATCTATGACAGTGAAGCTGCATAGAAACATGCCGACCGCCGGTGCCACTCTTTCATTCATAGAACCATCCGAAAAGTACTGGGATGTGGTAAAAACATTTCTGGTAAATATGCCAGAAGTACTGAAGGCAGGAGCAACACTCTACTGGCAGATTCTACCGGGAAACATGTTTTACATGCCGCAGTCATATTTTCCTAATGGAACGGCGGCAGACCTAGAACGCCTGCTGCAACCCACAATCAGGGCCCTCAACCAAAGTAATATCCCATATGGTAAGAATACCCTACCATCCACTCTCTTGGAATTCTTGTATCTGTTAACACATGAATGCCAGCTTTCAATTCAGTAAATTTCCCGGAATTTCAGGACGCTTTCTCTGCATTAAATCCTGACATGAATATTACCGAACTCAACATTGGGGGCAGTCTCATTCCACGTTCCCTGGTGGCCTCCAATACTTCAGCTGCTTCTCTGGTCAGCGCCATCAAGTCCATTTTGAATAATGGTGGTATTCTCGCTGGCATCTCAATGGATGTTAGCCGGGCACCTACCTTTCCAAATGCCGCCCATCCAGATTGGCGTAACTCACTGTTCCTGGCGTTTCTCGGCACGTATGTTACCCCCGGTTATATACAAAGCACAATCCCACTCATACGCAAAAGTAACTAACACTATGGACCAGAATTTATGATCGAACCAATATGACAGCAAATGTTCTTGGTCGAAAAACTGTCACCAACGTACTGGACCCTGCCCTTGAGAAGCTAACTTCTAACGCTGCTGCCTAGTGCCTAGGTTCGCAGCCTATTTAAAATTAAAATTAAAATTATATGAAACTATATATTATCAGTAATATAGAATCTAATACTCATTACTAGGAATATAGCCTCAAGAATCCATATATATCACTATAGTAAGATATATACAAAATACGGAAAATACTAAGTCCTATACTAGTCGTATTCCATAGCCAATAAAGTTGCTGTTTCCCCGCGCCGCAACCTCGCGAGCGAGGAAAACATAGCGTTGCATTATGGAAAATAGGAGACTTGAACAAAATATATATTGAATGTAACCCGTATCAAGGAGGGTACCGAAAGCCGCATTAGAACGCCCTGCAAATCGGGCCTTCAATGTCACATTTTCTGCACTGTGCCTTTGTTGGCAACAGCTGTAAGGCGTAGACGGATGTCGTAGAACTTTGTGATTAGGCCTACCTCGGAGAGGTTAGAGGGTGACAAAGACGTGTAAGACGAGGTATCAATTTGCAATTTCCTTTGTATTATAAGTATTGGCTTTCATGCTCGAAGTGAGTGTGACTCCAAACATCGCTGACTCCACAAGTCTATCCTTCCCAAAAATATTCTGACTTCTTCGGGTCGTATCAAACTGTATTATTGCTGCGAAGGCACTAGCCGTGAACCCGTACTTCCGTGAATCACTCTTCAATGCGTTTCTGGGTGTTTCCGTCAATTACACAAATTGGCCCGCGAACTTGGCAGGAGAGAACGAAATTACGCATGACCTACTTGCACCCTTGGAGGCCTTGACACCCAACGGAGGAGCGTATATGAATGAGGCTGACTTTCAACAACCTGACTTCCAATCAGTTTTCTACGGCGCTCATTACGGCAGGCTTCTAAATATCAAGCGTGCGTATGATCCTGATGATGTCTTGTATGTGAAAACGGGGGTGGGCAGCGACCGCTGGGAAGAACGAAGTGATGGGAGACTCTGTAGGACGACTTAGGAAGTAATTGTGGGATATCAGCATACAATAACTAGGGACTTCATCATTCCGCACATTTTGGTGAGGAATTATCAAAAACAACAGTTAGCCACAGGCCGTAGAATATGAAGACAGATAGGAAATGCCGTTTGAATGAAGGTTCAACGGCAAACGTGATTCCTTTCGGCCTGATTCTTTGACCTTCGTGAATAATGATGAACCCTTATTTCAGAGTGTGTTCCTTTCATGCTTCCAAACGTCTTCTCGTCCATATTTTCTCGACTTACATATCCTGTTTCGGCTGTCTCGGCATCAACTTTAACGCCGGGAATTTTTGTCCAGAAAACAGCAAAAGTTACCGTGAAAAAACCAGATAACTTCACTGTATACAAGATCTTCAAGGACTTTAAAAGATTATCCAATTTTCCTGATGAGCTTGTAGAAAGCAGATATACTTTTTATGTTAGCGCGATTCAACAGGGGGAAACAGCCGAAGTGGTAATCGGTGGGCGGTCGATATTTTCTTTATTAGCTGATAATTACGTAATAAACACCTTCCATATCCACCTTCTAGAATTTGGCGGGGAAAGCAATTGTCAGATTTCTCTTTCATTATTGTTATTAAATTATTGTTTTGCCAACACATGTTAGACTTTTGTTATCAAAACAAAAGTCAATCGCATATTAGGTATCTGTACCATCTAAAAGAATACTTAAAAGCTTTGCCTTTAGATGATACAAGATGGCAGCACAGGTTACTGATGCGTTGAAGAATTTGAAAGGTAGGTAAAAAATAACCCCTCTGTGGGGGTCTGGCGCCATTAATTAATTCAAGAGAAGTTCAATCTAACAAAACTTCCAGTGAAGGATCCGAATGCAGTGATGGAATCTGCAGCTGATGCCAAGTCAAACGGAAACGGGCAAGCCGAAGCAGAAGATTCGGATGACGATGAAGAAGAGCCAGTAAATGGGGAGGGCGCAAGTGAAGGAGGAGCTAAGAAGAAGAGAAAGAGAAAGAAGAAGCCTAAGAAGAAGGCTGGTGCTATTCCTAAAGTCCAATCTTCGCCTCCACGAGTTCTTCTATCGAACCTGTTTCCAAGCGGCGAATACCCTATTGGCGAGGAAGTCGAATATAGGGACGAAAACAACTACCGAACTACCAGTGAGGAGAAACGTTATTTGGATCGCATGAACAATGATTTTTTGCAGGAGTATCGCCAGGGTGCCGAGATTCACAGACAAGTTAGACAATATGCCAAAGCCAATATCAAGCCTGGGCAGACCTTGACGGAAATTGCGGAAGGAATTGAAGATAGTGTGAGAGCCTTGACTGGCCACCCGGGATTGGAGGAGGGAGATAACATTAAGGGCGGTGTCGCTTTCCCGACGGGTGTCAATCTGGATCATATCGCCGCTCACTACAGTCCAAATGCTGGAAATAAGACGGTTTTGGCTTATGAAAATGTTATGAAGGTCGATTTCGGTGTACACATCAATGGTAGAATTGTGGATAGTGCTTTCACTATTGCATTCGATCCAATGTACGACAACCTTCTCGAAGCGGTTAAGCAAGCTACCAATACCGGAATTAAGGAAGCAGGAATTGATGCGAGGTTGGGAGAAATTGGCGAGCGTATTCAGGAGACCATGGAAAGTTACGAAGTTGAGATCAAGGGTCAAACTTATCAAGTCAAGCCGATCAGGAACTTGAACGGTCATGATATTTTACAATGGAAGATCCACGGTGGAAAGAGTGTTCCGATCGTTAAGAGCAACGACCAGACCAAGATGGAAGAAGGAGAGGTTTTCGCTATTGAAACTTTTGGAAGTACCGGAAATGGTTATGTTCGAGATGATGTAAGTGCTTGTTTGAGAGATTTCTGGTCACAAGTACTAATTATCTGTAGCTGGAATGTTCTCATTACGCAAAGGTTGCCGATGCTCCTAACGTTCCATTACGTATCGCATCAGCTGGCAAACTTCTCAATGTCATTAATAAGAATTTTGGTACCCTACCTTTCTGTAGGAGATATTTGGACCGTTTAGGTCAAGACAAGTATCTGCTCGGAGTAAGTCCTGGAACCACTCACACTTCTAGTTTGACATCTAACGAGAAATAGTTGAACGCATTAGTATCCAGCGGCATCGTCCAAGATTATCCCCCACTCGTCGACAAGAAGGGCTCATACACTGCACAATTTGAACACGTAAGCTCCTTCGCCTCCCCTATCTCCATAGAACACTCACTAACGATGAACAGACAATTGTCCTCAGGCCAAACTGCAAAGAAGTAATCAGTCGCGGTGATGACTACTAGTCTACTTTCAAAAAAATGATTTCACTTTTCGCATTGCATGCATGATGAAGGAAAATGGAACGGGCATAGATTTTTATGGCGTTGGGGCGGTCTGTGACTTTGCGCTGGGGAAATTTTTTTTTCTTTGATCGAGATTCTAACAGTTGGATGAGATGCCATTACATATTACTATGAACATTTCAAGAATTTATGAAAGGATATTCGACGAGATTGGATGCTTGGAGGTTGGTTTGATCTTGGTCCTTTTGATGCTAAAGTCGACTCTTGATTTTGACTTTTGCAATGCCGAAGTCTAGATTATATTTTAGTGCGGTAGTTCTGCGTCTAATTGCATATAAATGTAGATGGACGATGATTCATCATAAACAAGAAATTTGAAGGTTAAGGGAGAGAAGAAGTACCTCATATCTTGTTGTCATACTAATGGGTGAGAGTGCAGGTGACTCATGCCCACTATTGTCTATACTATTCTTTTACACTTTTCTTTTGGGAATGATCATGAGATGAGATATATGTTTGTCGGACTTGGGAAACGAGGTTTGAGATGTGAGATTAGTACTCAGGTAAAGGTTTTTAGCAACGTAGCAAAAAGATCCATGAAATGAATGCAAGCAAAGAAAGAATTATAATAAGTTGTATTGCTGGGTTTAGATCTTATTAAACATGATAGTATCTATTTATATAGATCTAATCTGCCCATCTTCTAGTTCTATTGCCGGTACCAATTCCAGGTCTCTCTTATACAAGCAGTTCTCAAACTATAATCCGGGCCAAATGGAACCCGGCACTCTAATGTATCACTGCTTAATAGCATAAGTCCTCCTATACACCTCATCCACATTCTCCAAATAGTAAGTTCCCGGTGCCAGCGAGGCCACATCACCCACAGGTTCGAAACCCTTAGCCCCGTACGCATTTTTGCGGAGGGTACAGGCCTGGCACACCAGATTAGCACATCTTGTGGGTAACGTCAGGATCGCAGAACCCACCTCTTCATATTCTTCGGGGGTCGCAATGTGTCGCTGCTTTAGACGATCCATCAGATCGATTCTTTGGACCATGTTGGTGAGGTCACCGGTGATTTTAAGACCGAATAGCGAGCTGGCAATGCCACTTCCGAACTGGTGGGTTTATGTTGGTTAGGATCGTATCTTTGGATTGTTTCGAGGGAATGGAATATGGCTACTCACGCTGAACATTCCTATGGTTTCACCTTCTGTGGCGGTAAGATCAATATTGCTAATTAAGCTGATGAGCGAGCAATACAAGCTGCTTGTATACATATTGCCGCATAAAGAAGGTGCGGCAATACAGGGCTCGACGCGCTTCTTGAACTCGTCTTTCGTGATAGCCACGAGGGTTTTCTCCAGTGTTTTGTCTTTCAAGGACTCCTCGTAGCTCAAGTTTCGGAGCTCATCAGGGATCCCCTCCCAGTCAGCATCGTTGTTCGATATCAGACAGTCGTTGTATTTAAGTCGACCATAAGATTTGGGAACTAATTTGCAGTTTGGCGTATGGAACGCCATGTAGTCAAAAAGATCAAGGACCTTTTTGCGTACACTCTTGGGTTGATCCCCGTTGAATTTGCTTCTTGCCTCGATACGCTCAAGTAGATTCTTATGACATGCATCTAAAGCGCCGATATAACATCCAATCGATTCATGACCATTCACAATGGGAAACTCGACCTTAGGATCCGGCTTATAGAAATCATAAGCGTGAGTCATATAGACACCTTTCAAATCTGGATCCAAAGACAACAAGGCATTTGGACCAACAAGCATAGCAACACAGCCAGCGCCTCCGGTCGGTCGAGAAGCAGCTTCTTTGTACAGCGCTATGTCTGATGCAACGACAATGGCATCTCGGCCATCCCATGCACGAGATTCTACCCAATTGACGGCGTTGAATAGGGCATTAGTGCCGCCGTAACAGGCGTGGATTGTGTCGATTCCTTCGAGACTTGTGTTGCCGGATGGTTCGAATAGGGTTGTGAGAACGGATTTGACGGATTTGGCTTTGTCGATGGGTGATTCGGTGCCGACTTCTAATCGTCCGATGGATTTGGGATCGATGTTGAATTTGAGGAGTAGGGAAGAGACGGCTGTTAGAGCTAGAGAACAGACATCTATTCGGATTGGTTAGCTCTCTCTCATGATTTCCTTGCTGCGGAAAGATTTTTCTCGATTGAAAAGTTATCCATAATACATGACTTACCTTCTCTATCAGTACAGTAATTCATATACTGAAGACCCAACCCAATAGTATATTTACCAGCCGAAACACCCTGGTGCTTTTCGAACAATGTTTGATCCAGGCACTTCTCCAATTAGACATCCGAACTACTTCCTCCACCCGGGATATAAATGACATTACCTGTGCTGGGAAATATATTTCCATGGCTTTAATGCCGACATTTTTGGGATACGCCATCGTGCAAATACCAAACCAACTTCGGCGTTGTTTGGTCGTCGGAATCAAGGGAAACTAGTGGAAGGAAGAAGCAGTGTGGTGGGACGACAAGAGTTGAGATCTGAGTGTGTAGTCTCTATTAGTAGTTTTATTGTCTTACCAAGAGAGTGTGTTGGTTTTCTAATTCTGATATGTTGAGGTGAGGTTGAGGAGGCTTAGCGGATGTTAGTGCTGATGAACTCGTATCTTTTCGGGTTAAGACCCGATTTCATTTGAAACAAGCAACTAGCCAGCTAGGACCTAATGCCCACCTATGATTAAGTATTTTTTTGGCTTTTGGATATCTTTATTATGGTCTGTTTGGCACTATTATTATAAACGGTATCTATGATGACTTCTATTCGTTGTTGATTGGAGGAATTACTGAGGGAAGTCAAGTCTCCGCCTTTCTCAGCTGGCCTTTCTGATAAATACGCAAAATCATATCCAGGAACCGTTTTAATATTATCAAGGTGCTCGGCTTATATCCCGAGAAAAATTGGAAGGTTCGGCTAGGATGAGACATGTTGGCTGCACGATCAAACGATATCCAATAGGATGAATCTTATTCCCGGGATTGATACTCGGTGACTGGCTGAATTATTCCATGATATGAAATACTGAGAATGAATTTACACGTTTAACTCGAAGAGATAATCCTTGGTCTGCTGAAAGATGGCATGATCTCTGATGGCTGGATACTCAAGTGGGTTATTTATCCGGATCCCAGCCCTGCAGAATCATTAAGGGAAGCTAGCCACCCCCGCCATTCCCCTACACTTAGACAAAGTCGAAACTCATACTCTCACCTAGAGTAATCAAATGAGTAAGTGTAGAGATCCAGAAGAATTTTGTGCGCCGCAATATTTAGGTAGGGAATCAGACCTCGACGCGAGTGGAAATTTGATGCTATTTCACTTATGAGTGAAAATTCTCTTGAGCCATATCAACAAAGTATTGGTTGGAGAATCAGCTCATTTGCCATTCTCTCTCCCTCTTATAATGTTTAATAGCACCACCTACAATCTTCCTCCGTACGACTAGGATGACTAAATCCTAAGGCATGGAATCAGAGGGTATTTCGTCCTATTTAACTAAAAAAAATTCGAACTATCAAAAGCTTCTAGCACTAATCAAATTGGGACATGAGTGAGGAAAAGAAGGTTCACAAGATGGCACAGTAGCTGAGTGTACATCACGATTCAAAAGCTTGCAATGAAATCATACATGCAAATCCTCATTCTTCAAAACATTTATGATTGCTAAAAGTAAAAAGAAAAAGAACGAATTTTGCAAACGGGAATGGGTTTATACTTATACCCAAGTCACATCAGTGATACCGGCCAAATCTGGGGAACGGGTCGAAAATCCAAAGAAACACAAAGAAATAGGTATATCAAGATCGAGCTTACATCTCCCGCACTCACGATAGAGCTTCTCTCGGAATATTTCTGCGGTCCATAAAGCAAGTACTGCCAGAGAGTGGGAAATCGGTTGTTGGGTTGATGTCGTCTTTAGGAAGGAACTCTTTTACCATCCACTAACCTCCACTATACAAGTTAGGGAACTGAGTTCGCAAAAAGGCCCCCAAACTACCAAATAGGACCAGAAGAAAAATGAGAAATATTAATAAGGAGAAAAATAGGCTTAGTGAGATTCGAACTCACATCACCCGCACTTTCGGAAGAGTTTCGGAACGTACATACGCCCTACCCTCATGGAGGAGGGAACTCCGCCCCTCGGAGTCAGTCAACTTGAAAGCGGGTGTTCTACCATTGAACTATAAGCCCTTATTTTGTTTGTATGTTTGTGTTGATAATTGACGTATTGGGAAAGACTAGGATGAATTTATTCCTGGGTCCGTGGTTGTTTTGGTGGGGAGAAGATTTCGTTAGGAAAGAGCATTGTGAAATTTAAGGAAAGAGGTACCCTCAGGAGCACACGTGATGATTCTTGCTAAATTGTTTGGAGAGTGTTTAGATGGCCGAATATTCCGATATTCTTGACATCATGCAGAAATTGACAGCTGGGCGGAAATGGAGACACAAGAGGATGAAGCAAAAAGGGGTTCGCAAAATAGGCGAGCGTTGCACCAGAAATCTGAGTGAGATGGGTGTGTTTCTCGCAAAACAACTAGGCAGTATGCTTCTATGCAATGGTAGATATGAGAAAGTGTCGTAATTGCCGCATTTCAAGAAGAATAGCGGGCGCATGACAGTTAGTTTTTGTCGTATGTGTGATGCTAATTTACCTATATATATTTTATAGATGCGGCCGAATCACCTGCCACTCCCATTACCCCCTACCCCTGAACATTAGGTATAAATGAAAGGCGAAGTACTGGGTGCTGTAATTTTGCAGTACCTGAGCCAAAATCACATGCCGGGGTTATTTCCTTGCCACAACAAACTTCGCAGCATGCATCTTTACCACTGGACTACATCCTCTATTTTTCGTTTTGTTTCTTTGCTCTTTTTGAACCTCTGGATCGCGAATGTCTCAACAGTGTCCAAGACTCAACTTCGAGTCAGATGTATCATGTCTTTCCACTGCACCACATTCCCCTAGTCTTTGTCGTTTTCTAATACGTTATGCTTCAAATGAAAATTGGCAGCATATACCAAAGAGTCAGCTAGAATGAGAAGGAAGTGAGCACCCTGACCGGTGGTGTCCACTACGTATCCCCTATTTCGCCTCCCACAGAAAAACCTTTCAAACAGTAAAAGAAGGTATGGATGGATAGATTTGAACTATCGTTACATGAGCCCACGGTAAATCTTATGTATACGCCAGTATATTGCTGCAAGCGACCACCGGACCATAAGATCTAAATTCGAATCAAGTAAGTGTCTTTCCACTGGACGGTCTAGACCACATCCCCTAATTCCAACCAAAGAATATTGGAGATGGATAGATTTAAAACCCCATTACATAGACTCATGGTAGATCTGTGCATGCACACAATGATCGCAAGCTACCACGGGGTTCATCAGAAGATCAAATTAGAAGCCAATTGCCTTAACCGCTCAGTCTTTCTTTTCGAGCTCTTTGTTTGACAATCTGGATCTGTAACACGTATACTAAGTACAGCTGACATATATTTCGTGCAATCAGCATAATTGTATCCCGGCGAAGATCATAGTTTCCAAAGAAAAGACAACGTGTATCTAACCAGTAATTTCCTACGTAGGTGTATGTGTTGAATATGCCCTTATAAAAACAAAGCCCAATCCCCTCTTGACATTACAATCCAATCTGCTTTCTCTTCTTCTCCTTTTGACTCCATAATTGACAGTATGTTATCATGGGACCTGTACTTTTTAATATCTTGTGTGAACATAACAAATTTAAAATATCCTTCCTCAAAATGCGATATTCCAGTCTGTTTCGAAATCCTATAAATTGTATGTGATAAGTCCTCCGACGGGCTACTAGATATCAATGTAACCGAAAAGACAGATATGACGTTTCAAAATTTTCGTTCCATTACTAATCAATACCATCGATTACCATCATCTAAGTGGAATGAGTCTTTTGATATAGTTTGATATCTTTCCCTCTTCTCCTCGGGTAATCAGTCACGTGTTGAGGGGTACGCTGTCGCCAAACCGGTTCTAGGATGTAACCGATTCGAGGCCGATAAATCCTGTAAGTGATACTGGTCAGAGTTATGACTCTGAAAGCTACTGTAGCCTATGTGATGCTCAATTTCCAACTTTCAGACTAAGTTGCGGAAACCGCAAGCCAAGGCCCACGTTGAAGATTAAAACATATCCCTGGAACAAGGGGCTTATGAGATACCGGGGGCAAGAAAACGTTGACTTTTATTATTTAAGGAATTTGGAGAATGATAAAATGGCGAATACTCTAACTTGTTGAACGAATTCTCCCATGTTTCCAAAAATATTTCACTTAAAATGCACTATAAAGATTCGGCATACAAGATTAGAGCGTAGCAGCACTCATATTTACCCAACTAGACTATACTAGACACTCGAGACACTTGTCTTCGAGTAGGTGATAATTTCAAAATACTGATTCCTCTCATCTCAAACAATCTGTACTGCCAGACAGAGCTAGAAAATATAACGCAGAAACTTCTTTTCATCCTCGAGCTCCACCAAACTACTACCACATCTTCCTATAAGAAATTTAAAGGAATACTTTTTGGGATAGCATATAAATGATAATGAATTTTCAACATTTCGCATTTGATTATGCATAGCAATTGCAAGTAGTCAATGCAGTTATGGCGACTCATCCCTACTTTACATCCAACCCCTCATCCAATCTTTTACAAAATTCAGCCCCTATCAAAATGGCCAACCGTAGCGAAAGCGGCTATCTGCAATAAACGCGATAGCGCCGACGGGTTACACGATACACTAAACGCGCTCCTAGCTCCCAGTGGAGCTCTCAACCCTGACACCCCTGAAAATCCAAAGAACTGCCTCTCGAATGATCAGAGAATAATTCCCAAGCTCAAACCCTCTTTTCACTTCACCACTACAAAAAGTATATTGTACATTTACAATATCCAAATTAACTTGTGTGGTATAAGAATCTATTCATCATGCCGCCAGTAGCTACATCAACAGTTACGACGTCGACATCCAATGGATCTGCGACTTCACGATTGAGGGTTAATGGAGGAGAAGGAGGAGGAGTTTCGGGAAAAGATGAGGAGGAAACCCCTCCGCAGATCGATGTGAAGGAACATGATTTCTTTTGGACATATACAGAGGAGCCTCATCGAAGCAGACGTTTAGCTATTATCAAAGCCCATCCCGAGGTACACATCCATCTTCCATCTTCTTAATTTCCATTCCCATCCATCCCCCCC
>NGKJ01000005.1:500268-524184 GCA_002162495.1 Myriosclerotinia curreyana
CCCTCACCCCTCACAAATACAAAACTAACCCTCACCCCAGGTAACCAAACTCTGCGGTCCCGAACCCCTCACCAAATACGTCGTCCTCCTCGTCGTATCCATCCAAATCCTCTGCGCCTACCTCCTCCGCAACACCCCCTTCCTATCCTGGAAATTCTTCCTCACTGCATACATAATCGGAGCAACCGCCAACCAAAACCTCTTCCTAGCCATCCACGAAATTTCCCACAATTTGGCTTTTAGAAATGCGAATCTGAATCGGGCGTTGGCTATCTTTGCTAATTTGCCCATTGGCATTCCGTATTCTGCTTCTTTTCGAGTATGTTCACAGATCTCCCTCTGCAAAAAAACTTGCATCAAAGTATATATTCATATATATTAACAAACTTCCCAGCCCTACCACCTAACCCACCACAAATCCCTCGGCGTCGACGGACTCGACACCGACCTCCCCACCCGCTTCGAAGCCCTCTTCCTCGATTCCCTCCTCGGAAAAGCCTTCTTCTGCACCTTCCAAATCCTCTTCTACGCCATCCGACCCATCTTCGTCTACGCCGTCCCCTTCACCTCCATCCACATCCTCAACATCCTCGTGCAAGTCCTCTTCGACATGGCCCTCGTAAAATCCACCGGCTCCTACCATTCCCTCTCCTACCTCATCCTCTCCGCCTTCCTCGCCGGTTCCCTGCACCCCTGCGCCGGTCACTTCATCGCCGAACACTACGTATTTGCAAAACAACCTCTCGCAGCACGAGACCCCCAAACCGGCGCCGAAATACCCGAAACCTATTCCTACTACGGACCTCTGAATTTCCTCACCTACAACGTCGGATTGCATAACGAACATCACGATTTCCCTGCGGTGCCATGGACGCGCTTACCCGCACTCCACGAGATGGCCAAGGAATTTTATGCAGAGTTGCCGAGACATGAGAGTTGGATCTATGTGATATGGCAGTTTGTGTGGGATAAGGAGGTGGGGATGACGTGTAGGGTGAAGAGGAAGGATGGGGGAAGGAGGGTGGGTGGGTGGACGCAGCAGGAGGTGCAGGCTTAGTTTTTTTTAGATGGGATCTTTCGTGTTGCGTTGCTCCTTTGGGTGCATGGGATATAATGATGATGTGAACTTGTATATATGAATATGGGATGAGATGGGTTATAGAAAGCATTTTCAGGCGCATGCATATTTTTCAAATATCCACTATATCAAAAGTCATTTCTTCAGTTAGACAGACTGTGTAACGTGCTTGGGCTTTTGAATTTCACTTCAACCATGCTGCGATTATTTCAGCATGCCCACCGAGCCTACTTGATCTCTCTAGCTACCTACATACATATGATATCGTATTACCAATCCAACCGAGTCCAGCCCAGTCCGGACGATCCAGGCAAACTTATCGAGCCCCTCCCCTCCCCTCCTCTCCTCTCCTCTCTCCTCCCCTTTCCACCTCTCTTCATACACAACTAGGAAGTCAAACCCCCTTCCCTCAACCGGCTTACAAAAAGAACAAAAGAAAAAGAATTTGCAGAGGAAGCAATAGAATACAAGGGAAGATACAAACATTTCCGAAAGTGAGAAAGGAAAAAAAAAAGAGAAAAGCAACTGCAAGGGGAATTTTGGGAATATCTTCGTAAATTAAAGGTTTCTTTTCTGGTGCCTGTGCTTTTACAAAAGTACAAGAGAAAAGGTCTAGAACCCAAAAAAAACCAGTACCTGATAGCACCGAAAGACACCCAATATCGATTATCTCGTTTCATGTCCGTCCTCTTATACAATAATGGAAGAAGAGGTGAAACGCTATAACCCGTCAAAGTCAAAAACCAGAAACGACAACCCAGAAGTCGAATGCAAGCAAGCGAGCAAGCGATCCAACCTTAGATCAGAAGAATAGGTATGCGAGTAGGAAACTGAGCAAACATAAAGCCGCGACAATTTGTACGGGTACGCCTTCTACACCTTGCAATTTAGTAGCCACTTCGTTAACCGTCACATTCGACGTTTCACCATTTGCTACTTTTCTCATTCTCACACCGCCTTGTTCAGCATAGGATGCGATGGTCTTCTTTGCTTCGGCGAGTTGAGCTTGCAGTTCTTCGACAGAGGTGGGGATTCCTGTGGGAGCGGTGACGGCGGACGCATTGCTTTCTCTGCCAGTTGAGGATGCGGGATTGAACGCGGATGAGCGAGCATCACCGAGGTTACGGTTGCCGATCGGTTCGTCGTTTATGCTGACGGAAGGGGCTGCCCCTGGGTTACCAGACACCACACGATTGGCTGCAGGGGTGAAATGCTCTTCCGGCGAGGGAGATCTGTAGGCTGGAGGGGCAGTTTCGAGGGTTGAGGTCTAAAGATACCGGGGTTAGATAATTCTGTCCTCGAAAATGGTGCACAAGGGACCAGAACATACCGTGCTGTTTGCTCCATTAACGCCATTTTTCAAAGGTGTAAGTGCTGCAGACTTTGGGGGTAAGAAAACAACTCGAATCTTCTTCTCTTGTATATCCTTCTTATCTGCTCGGTCGACATGCTATATAGAAGCCCAGTTAGTGTAAGCTCACATGAGGAGATTCTCCATGGAATAGATATCGGGGATAATGTACGTTTGAGGGTGAATCTGCAAACTCCTTATCCAGTGCAATCTCGACGGACTGAACCAAGAATTTATCTCTGCACTTCGCATCGAGAGGTGGCTCATCTTTCATTGCCTGTAAAAGAACTATGCCAATATGATTAGACCCAGCCATATTCTTCTCGACCCAAATCAGCGCATACCAGTAACATCTATACTTCTCCCCGGTTCCAGTCTACCAGCATTTGGTCGCACACAGTATCTATTCGTAGGTATTAGAATGATGCTTCGAAGGTGTAAAGTATGGTAGAACGAACTGTTTGGGCGCAGTAGTCTTGACCTGTTGAACGTAAACCATATTAGTACTTTAAGATAGAGAGCAAAACAGCACCGCAGAAGATTTCCCTACCTTGAAACCAACAGGAGTATGATTAGGATTTCTGATTCTCAACGTTTGCGACACTTCGGTGGTAAAAGGACCTGCCACATGTTAGAAACCCTCATATGGCTTCCCTCGGCCCTAGATCGAAGATATAGAATATGTGTAGCATACGATGAAAGCCAAGCTCTTGCGAATCGATCTCAACAGACATGATGGGCGTATTTTTACTGTTGATCCGAAGTAGGTAGGTAGTCAGTCAGTCAGTTGTAAGTTTTTGAGAATTTAAAATATAAATTGTATTTTTGAGGAGATATTTATTATTAGGATGGGGTTGTTTTGCTCAAGTTGATTTTGATATGTAATGACGAGGGTCCGAGTGACAAAGAAGGCAATAGTGGTCGTTTGTCATTCCCTGTCTTGTTCCTGTCCTTGTTGATTTGCGGCTTTGAGTTGTACTAGGTATTTATTGTTGTCCACGATAAGTATTTTGCAAAACTTTGAAATAGACAAAAGATAGATGTTGATAAAAGGGGAATTTATTTTATGGAATATAATAATATTAATAGACACGATAATATTAAGTAGGTAGAGTAAGGTAGTGAGTGAGTGTTGTTAAATGAAAACAATGTCTTGGAATTATATATATACAATTTTATTGGTATTAGTTATAATTAGCTGTATATATTCACATCTCTTGTACTTACTATTATACTTTTATACATTTGAATAGGTAGGTAGTATAGTTATTTTGTCTATTAATAACTCTATAATATTTTATATTTCTTATTATATAGTCATATAGTTATATAGCCATATAGCCAGATATATATAACTCCTATACTCCTTATACTCTTTAGATATCGTACGTGGGCTCAGGTAGCGTAGCAAGGTCCCCGCAAGTCCGGACGTCTGGACTATTCGACAGATTCTCTAGTGTACTTTATATATATATGTAAGATCTTATATAGGTTCCTATATATATATATATACATATTAGCCCTACAATCTGATAAGTAAGTTGGCATATATATATTCATCTAATTCACTTGATTCATCTCATTCTTCTCATTCTTCTCAAAGTTTCTACTTAGGAGCCTCACTACTTCAACTAGATAGAATACGGTACGGCAATTGAAAAGAATTTCAATGAATTATTACAAAGTAATATTACTATTATTATTATACACATTCACCCATGTTTAGTACATATTATTTAGACTCTTTTAGAGGCTTCTAGTACGGAAACTATACATTATATATACCCTGAGCTCTCCATCCTGACATAATATTCCATATAAGATTCTCGACATCATTACTTACAACACAATCACAAATCAGAAAGACATAACAAAATACACGTTAATACACATCAAATATTACAGTAAAAATATGGCGACACCAAGTGACCTCCAACAGCTCATCGAAATGGGCTTCGATAAGGAACGTGCCGAAATTGCTGTCAAGAAGACAGGCGGATGTATGTATAAAACTTTATCTATTTAGAGAACCCCGCATACTGACTTTTTTAACCATAGTGAACGGAGCTCTCCAATGGCTCGAGGATAACCAGGATAAGAACATCGAAGATCTCCAAGCTTCAGAAGCTGCCGCTGCCGCCGCACAACCCGAGTCGGATGAAACCAACCCCAACATCGAGCCCGCGCCGCTGAAGGATGGCGAGGAGCCCAAGTCCATGGTCTGCACTGATTGCGGAAAGAAGTTCAGATCCATGCTGCAAGTTCAAGCTCATGCCGAGCGCACGTAAGATTTCACCAGGGCTTCCAGCTCCTTCCTATACGTCACCTAACATGATTCACCTAGTCAACATGAGAACTTTGAGCAATCCACCGAAGAGATTGCTCCGCTGACCGAGGAAGAGAAGAAACAGAAGCTTGCAGAGCTTCTCGCAAAGTCTAAGGAAAAGAAGGCAAAGCAGGCAATCATCGACAAAGAGGAGGCCAAGCGCAACGAGGTTAGTTTGTTATTCCTAAAATACAAACTTTTGACTCCACAACTGCCCCTCCACATCCACATCCACACCTACCCCGCACCACACTAACAAGCTATTCTCCACAGCAAATCCGAATGAAGTCCACCAAGGAAGTTTCCGACGCAAAGGAGAAGCTCGCCCGGGACCAACAGATCAAGGAAGCGCAAGCCAAGCGTGCCGAGAAAGCCGCCGACGTCCAAGCCAAGAAGCGAATTCAGGAGAAGATCGCCGCCGACAAGGAGGAACGACGTCTCAAGGCCGAAGCCGCCAAAGCTCTCCGCGAAGGTCGCGCTCCCCCCGTTGAACAAGCCGCCCCGGTACCCGCTCCAGCAGCTTCGTCCGGCGCCCCAAAAGTCCACACCGAGTCTCGATTGCGATTACAAACTGCCACGGGGACGTTGACCAAGACCTATCCAGTCGACACGACCCTATTTGAAATTTCCGAACAGCTCAAGGGCGAGGTCGGTGCCGTCAGTAGTTTCACGATGACGTACCCCAAGAAGACATTTGAGGGCCCCGTCGATTTCGGGAAGACGTTGAAGGAGGCCGGCTTGATTCCTTCCGCAGTCTTGATCGTGAAGTAGAGGGCGAACGAGAGGGGGGTTTTGGTAGAAAAAGCAATGGGGTTCATGGGAAGATACGACGGCATGCATGGTTGGTGTTTAGGCGCGATGGCGTGGACTATATGGATAGTGGGTCCAAAAGGGATACCTTACATTTTTAAAAGTTTCCATAGATATTAGGGGCCTAATATCGACTTGCATCTAGGTATCTACAACTACTTAGCAGAAAAAGAAGCATTTCACAAATAGTCAATGAAGCGTCGATAACGCGACATGAATTTTGAAATTAACGTGCCCTGTGATACCTTTACACTCTAACAGCGTAATGGCTCTGAAAATCTCGGCAATTTAGCCATGGCCATGTATATGCAAAGCAAAATATTGCTTGGTCATGGTACAAGGTTATCCAGCGACCAAACGCCAGCAAAGAAACACCCTTTGACACCCATCGTATGAAAAGTCCCTTGGCATCGTATCCCATCACAAACGCCTCTAATCCCAATCCCACTCTCAACCTCACTCTCAACCTCGACAACAATTTTCATTAACTCAATGCCCATCCGTCATGTGTGTATCTCACGTGCTCAAAACACATACTCGCATTCACATCCCATTCAACCTCTGCCTCTTTGCATTCCCACTCCCACTCGCATACGCATCCACCCCACTACCATTCGTCTGCAAGTCCGTCAAAGGAGCTCTATTCGCATCCCCCATCGGTCTCTTCATCATCGTAGGCGGTTTGTAACTATTCCTATTTCCCATACTCATTGGGCTTGGACTACCGGGCGCTCCGATTCTTCTGGTAGCATCAAGCTGAGGGTTTCCTAGGTTCATGTTTCGATTTCCAGCCATGACGGGACGAGATGCTGGTTGAGCTTGAGCTGGAATACCAGTAGTAGGAGCTTGAGATTGAGAAGCAGGAATGGGTTTGAGATCGCGGGAAAGTGGTTTGGAAGATCTTTGATCAATGCCGGGGGTGCGACGGATAGAGGGGGATTCGAGGTTGGGGTTGAAGGCGGGGAGGTTAAGGTTTACGGGGGGGACTTCGGAAGGAGGATGATCTTTAGCAAGAATGGTGGCTGCGCGGGCGGAGAAGAAGCCGGCTCCCGGTGGGGGCATTTCGTCGGTTATGTCGTTATTGCGGGATGGGGAGGGAGGGTCTAAGGCTAGTGGGGGTTGAGGTTGAGGTTGAGGTCGGTTGGGTTGGTTTAGGACGCGGCCGGGGACAGTGGTGACGAGGTTTACGGGGCGGTTGGGTTGGACTAGGTCTTGAGGGGCACGGGGATTTGGTCCTGTTACACTGCCTGCTCTTGATAAACCTGCATTGGGCGTTCTTGGTGCCGGTGGAGGAAGATTATTGCGGGTGATGTTCTGGCCACCGGCCTCTGGGGGGCGATTTGGTTGTACTAATGGTCCACGATTGACTGGTGGAAGTGGGGGTCCTGGAGGTCGGGTTTGATTTGAAGCTCCTGCAGTGGTTGGAGGCGCATTAGTACTGTTCCTGGCATTATTGAAATGGTGTAAAGCAGTCCGTGGTGCTGGAAGAGCGACTTCATCCGGATGTGCATTTGGATCATCAACATTGAAGTCGGCATCGTCAAAATCTGTTGATTATCAGTGATGCTCTATTTCATATGCCTGTTAAACTAAATACCTCCGAACTCATCATCTCCTATCAATGTGTCGTCCCCTAATGCAACTGTCAGTTATGTCTTTGCCACCAAACTCTCAAAACATACCCGATAAATTTGTACTCGCTGGTCCAGGACCCTGAACCTGAGCCTTCTCCGCCATCTTCGGTGCCTCAATCTCTTTCTTTGCAGCCACTTGTGGAGTGAACGTCGAATGCCTATGTAGATTCTCGACATCCCACTTCACAGGCTGGACCTTAATCTTCGTTACCTTACTCAGGTAATCCTTATCGTAGATGCAATTACCCAAGACGTTCCCAAAATTCCTCAATGCTCTCTTCAATCCATCCGTCGTTCCCTCTTTCTTCGCCTTCTCAAACGCCGCCGCCTTTCCCTTACAATTCTCAATATGTCCATACCCCACATCTTCATGAAAAGTACCATCCTTCAACGTAACTCTCACGATGACCGAGAGTCCCAAACTAACTTTGAGCGTTGTAGCATTCTCATCCACAAAATCAACCTGTGTCTCAATGATTTGACTCGACCAGCCATTGAATCCGAATACCTCGTTGGCAAGTTGAATGCATTTCTCTGCCGTGATGTAATGAACCTTTTGGCCCGATGGTCCTGCTCGCGATGAAATATATTCGGGTCCCAATTGCTTCTCTAATCTGCTTTGTAATGTGGCAATTTCTTGTGCTGTATATTCCGATATACGCGGTTTAACTTCTTCAAATGGGTTCGTGATTGCTCGTCCATTGTGCTGGTCGCCTGGCCTAAGGGTTGTTATTTATTGCGTTGAGAGACTCCATCAATAGAACTTACGCGGGCATTTTGACAAATAAAGCACAGCAATTGTTTACTTATCAAACTTCATAGGGGCTGGAAGGTGAATTAACGATGTGTTATGTCGCGATGAAATTTGGTTTATTGTTACGGATAGTGACCGAGTCCCAAGTCGCGTCATAAATCTTGACACGCGCTAATCCACGATATCACGTGTAGATAAGTGTATTTGGTATAATTTGAGATTCACGGGCATATCAGTTCCAATTAAATATTATCAATTTATACTTCAGATTCTTATTGTCAGGTCTCAAACTGACCATTCTCGCTATCTCGCTATCTCCCTATGCTACTTAAGTGAAAATGACAAATGAAGAACGCCATTTGAACTATTGCCACCTCAAAAATGTCCTCCACAAATATACAAATGAAAACCCATCCCCTAAAGTACCCTAACTCCCCAAGCATGCTCCAGATGGATAGTGAAAGGAAATGGGGAATCTTCGTAATATTCATGGCTGTTGCCGTTTGTCGAGTACCGTGATTAAAACAGGACGCCGATGCGTTGAAATGCCATCTAATGCCTCCTAAGACTCATTGATCATCTTATAATCTCCTCTACCCCCGTATGTAAGAAATCTCCTATTATCAAAAAAGACCGGAACCAAAGTATCTGCCTCGAATCTACCGGAGACCTCCTACTGGTACACTGTGATTAGTACCATACCGACCAGATAGGAGTTGGTTGCGAATGGAATCTGTATCTCCGGAGCCCACACTAGAGTTACCTCCCATCCAACCAAGGTTTGAGCCCAATGCATTGACTGCCATTTGCATCTTTCCTCCACTCTGTTCATTGTGCCTGGCAAGCGTTTGGTCCCACCCACCAGAATGGAGCTGGAATCCTCCTCCCCGTTTGGAAGCCTCACCAATAACCGATGCCCAAGCTCTCGAAATCTCGTCGTATGCATTATCCTTGTGATGTTTGTGAGACTGACTATCCCAGTTTGGAAGATCGTGAACAATTTTGGTCGCACTATCAAGAAAGCTAAGGGATGTAGCGGTTTGTTGTTCGTTCGGTGGGAGGTAATGAGGTGTGAAATCGACTAAAGCATCAATCAGGTTTGTGAGTTGGTGCTTAACTCGATCGTAGGCATAATCTGATCCAGGACTTCCGCCATAAGGGAATGCTTCCTGTAGTTCATTCTGATATTTAGATAGAACACCAAGAGTCGATGCCACAGATGGTCTTGGTGCTGAAGTGACGATCTCCGAACCGATCTCTGGGTGTCTTTCGCATATTGTTTGAAGAACTGATCTCAACGACTGAGCATCAAGTGTTTCGAGAAGACGAGGAAGGTTAAGAGGACGACCGCTAATTTCGTTGGCTCTAGCTTTCTTGGAGGGTCGAGGGATTTGACGTGAGGCTAAGGCGGGGCTATTTGTAGGGGAAATAGACATATTATCATCGAGTCCATCATCATCAGCTTTTCGTTTTCGACTGCCCATTCTGAGATTTGTGTGCGGAGAGACTGAGAAGATTGTCAGCATTGACTTTGAGAAGTATATAAAGGGGCGGGGGATTCCTTACTTGGGGTATGAATGGGGTTACGGTGAGGTGATGAAAAGAGCGACGCTTGAGTTGGAAGCAAAACATTCATCTTTACCGTAGAGGTAGTAGTTCGATGTTGTTTCCAGCTTAACCAGTACTCTAGTTGCTGGCAATTTCGATGAATATATTTGCTTTGTGAGAAACGAAGATTGACGTTCGTGAAGATGCAAGAAAGTTGTCGGAGGTTCGTGGTTAAGGTTAATGAATTGGGTAACCCTTAAGAGGCGCTAGAATAGCTCCGACGCCAAGGAAAGATCTTACAAGGTATAAACACAATTTGATCCACAATAATATATAATATTATTTATGAAATTTTTATGTATAATTTATAATTTATAATTTGTGATTATAATTATTTTATGATTATACCTATTTAGGTTAAAATTGAACCTGTATAAAGTGTTCAAGTACTCGGGTTCTTCATTGCTTCATTGCTTGTCCACCTCATTTTACCAATTTCGAAGATAAAAAATCTTCTTTTTCTTATAAATAACATTCACACGTGCTGTACAACCATTCGATTGATCCCCACATACGGAGTGGACCTTGCAAAGAAGCTGCAAGCGTTTTAAGTTAAGTCAACTTCATTTCATTGTTATGATGTTTACCGAAAGGAAGGAATACATAGCACAGTAAGTAAAAGTAAAAGCAAGTACATACAGACTTGAATCCTCAATCCATTCTAGAGAACTTATCGAATTCCTTCCCAAGTCCTACACATTTCATATAATCATTATCGAACATACCTAAGATCCTGTGCTCATTGAGCAGATGACCACTTCCTCCTGAAACAATTCCATATATCTCAATTTCTTACCCACCACCGAAATCAATATGGCCTCAACGCTACCTCATGGCTGCTGGGAAGTTTACCGGTTTAAAGAAGGACAAAGTTGGCTCTCCAGAATTCGTTGGTCTGAATTTCTAGTTCTGAGCCAGTACCTTTTAGATGGTGGCAGTGTTTTCTGACTTTTATTCGTTTTTCGGACGTTAGAGCTGTAGGAAGTACCAACAGTCTCCTTATACCCACTTATGAGGATGCATGTCAACAGGATGGATTTAGTAGATAATGTCTTAATCATTCATGTGCACTCAAACCGGAATTACGACGTACATCAATTAAGAGTCTTGTTGGAATCGTTGCTCCCAGATCATAATACCAATCATGTTATCCTGTTTGCCTATGGATAAAAATTCAATACCTTTTTCATCAAGTAATTTCATCTACACAGCACATTCCTATTCTAGGACTCTCTTATTCACCACCCCCCCTTTTCGTTTTTGCCGTCACGCGTGGAAAGGGAGGCTCGTTTGAGCGAATCCTTAAGAATCATTCCCAAATTTGACGGCGCAGGTCCCCTTACTTGTCTCTTCTACACAAACTTCACAGCAGTGGAAGTAACGGGAGAGGAAGCCAAAATGGTCCTGCGCATCTAAAAAGACAGAAAAGGGGACTGAAAATGCGGAAGGATTGAAAGGGCCAATAATTGACACTTCAGCGACGGGCCTCATTTGCAATCAAATATACATTTTTCAAACATGCAAATCACAATCGCTGAATGATCTAGGGACTCATATAACTCTTATAGAGTGCATTTGTAAATGATCACGCTTATAACTCAATTTAGAATCTCCACTCAGGAAAACGAGCATCTCGTCTCTATCTAATCCATCATCCTCATCTTGAGCAACGATCAACGATCAACGATCAACCTTCTCAGTCTGCCTAATCAATCCCCGAAAAACAATCTCCTCATAGCAAGGCGATCAAAAATGGACAATGACACTTCCTACCATTGTAATTGTAATACAGCTGATATAAAGCCCGCTACGTAAAACATCCAGATCATAATCTGAATGAAAATGTTCCCCCCTACAACTTCGATGTTCATCAAGTGCGTTAGATATTGTCTTTTTCATAATAAATTTGGATATCTTAAAGTACCACACACTCATACCTCCGTATCCTATTCAACTTGTTACTATCTCATAGTCAATGCCCATGATACCGATGGAATTGATGTTAGCAACCCCGATAATCCGCACTGAAGTCGAAAGTGAAAAACTATTAATTTTCTACTAAGTAATGTATGAATGTTCAACAACAGTCTGACTCAACCTCAGAGAGTAGATACACAAGCGAGCGAGCGTTTAGTTATGAATGTATTCAGAATACTACCGGATGAATAACATAGATCAAACCCCCCTCAATCATTTCCATTTACAACCCTATTCTATTCACATACCATCGTTTGTATTGAGGAGAAGAATTAAAATCATATCACGAATATAACTAGTCTCATCTTCATCAGAATGCTCCTCTTCTTCCCTTCATTCTCGCTGGATATCTATAACTTCTTAGACTTATTCTATTCAACATATGTATGATACTACCCATACTGTACATTCTTCACCCCGCGTATCGTTCTTTGGGAGGATAGCTGTTGGTATTAGTATCTACTACCGCAATACTCCTATCTATCAAAAATCCAATAGCACATACCCCATATCCCGTATCCTGTCTCCCGTATCTCACATTCAATCAACATCAAACACCAAACCTCTTTCGTCCCAAGAAAAGAAACAAACATCGAACATCCACACCATCTCCTTACAAACCTTTCAAACTCCAACTCCGCAACCCTAACTCCAATATCCTACTTCCAAAATCAAGATGCCCCCACCACAAGAACCTCCCCCGCAAGAAAAAGAGCAAGTGAATAAACCCCAGACTTCAGACGAAACACCCAAGACCCCAGACTCGGAAGATGGAAGAGCCAAGAAAAATGAGGAAACAGAAGCTGAAAGAGAAGCCCGACATCGAAAACGACATGAGAGACGTCGAGAGAGGAGGTTAGATCGTCTTACGTATGATGATCGAGCGAAAGAGGAGAAGCAGGGGATGTTTAGTAAGAGTCGAAAGAGTATTGGGCGAGGTATTATGGCGCTGGGGAAGGTAGTTGCGGGGAATGGGATTGGGGGAGAAGGTGATGAGAAGGGAGAAGGGAGAGGGGAGAGTAGACGTGAGATTGGAGGCGAGAAGGATGAGAAGGGCGGCGATGAAGAATATAGGAGAAGACGAAGAAGGAGACGACGCAGTACTGTGGGGGAAGATGGTGAGGATCGGAAAGTTCAATTTGATGCTGATAGTCCTGCTCCACCGGCAGAACCTCAGAACGAGAGAGCTAGAGATGTGAAAGAAGGAGAAGTTGGGAAGCCTACACCTCGTGCCGCCAATCCCCCAACAAAACCCTCTCCCTCTCCCTCTCCCAAGCCCCCCGAGACACCCCCAGCATGGGTAGCAGATCTTTACGCCAAAGGTAAGCCCCAAGAAAAGGCTCGTCTCGAGCATGAAGCGCAGCGCAAAAAATACTCCCCGATTCTCGCACCAGAACCCGCAAAACCTCCTCAAACTTCGCCTCCCAAGCTCAAGCCCAAAGAGTCAGAAGACCAAGAGCGACGAGCAAAAGAAGTAGAAGAACGAAGTTTGACCGAAGCCAAAAAGCTCCAAATAGCCAGACGAGCCCAGGAAGAACGAGAAAGATCCAATAGGGAGAAAAACGAACGCGAAAATGCCGACAATAACAAAAAACAACAAGCAGCTATCCGTCTCCAAGCAGCTATCCGTCTCCAAGCCGCCGAGGCCGAGCGAGCGAAAAAAGAAAAAGAGCGTTGGGAACGTATCGCGAGAGAGAAACAGACACTAGAGAAAGAGAAAGAGAATCGACGAAGAATCGAATCCATCCGCAAAGCCGAGGAAGAACGTCTTGCGAGGGAGAAAAAGGAGCAGGAGAATGCTCGGCAATTGCAGAGGGAAAGAGAAAGAGAAGAGAAAGAACACCAGCAACATCTTGCACGGGAGAAACAATCACGCGAGCGCAAACGCCAGGAAATCGAACGTCTCAAGCAGCGAGAACTCGAAGCCCAACGCCAAGCAGATGATGCCCGGCGCGCCCAAAGACGACAGGAAGAACAAGAGCGTTTAGCACGCGAGAAAGTACGCCAAATAGAAGAAGCTCGACGCAAAGCCGAAATCGCGCGTCTTGAAAAAGCCAAAGTAGAAGAATCTGCTGCGCGTCGTAGAGCAGACGAAGAACAAGCACGCCTCATGCAAGAAAGAGAAAGAGAAAAAGAAAAACAGCGACAAAAAATCGAAGCGCAACGACATCTGGAAGCTCAACGCCAAGTCCTCGCGTTACAAAAACAGAAGCAGGAACAGGAACAAGCACGTCGAAAAGAAGAAGTTGAGCGTCTCTTGCTTGAAGAACAACGGAGGGCCGAGACGGAAAAAGCTGCGCGGCGTAAAGCGGACGAGGCGCGTATTATTGCCGAGAGGGCCGGACAAGAGAGACTTCAAAAACAGGCCAAAGATACCATTCCAGAAAGAAAAGCCGCACCCATCCCCATAAACCCACGAGTCCAAGCGGCAAAACCCCAAAGGCTTGCCAAACTCACGCCGGAGAATCTGAACGCGTGTCCGGTTCGTCCAAAGCGACACATAGGAAATATGGAGCGAACGATGGTGGAAGGATGGGTGGACATGAGTGCCGAGGAGATACGAGCTCGGGAGAGTGAGAGTGAGCGGGGGGAGAGGCGGCCGAGGGGCTTTATAGGGAATATGGCGCGGACGATGTTGGAGGGGTGGGTGGATATGAGTGAGGAGGATGTTAGGAAGAGGGATGGTGGGTGAGCTTGTGGTTGTGTTGCCATTGCTATTGCTATTGCTATTGCCTGGATATTTGAAATCAATATAGAACTACTAAGTCCCTAATTCGATAGACAAGTTACTACTTCTGTTTTATTGAGCCTCGAAAATCAATTATTGAAATGGTATCTTTTCTTCGTTCCTTCATTCATTCCTATAATATATGCATACCCTACCCACCTACCAAAAACGCCTTGTCCGCTTCCATGCCAAAAATGCTCAACACCTAACCTCAATCCCCCCTCTACTAACCGTCAAATACTTAACACCCTTATAGGGTTTAATCCCTTCACCTAGCCCTCTACTCTTCCTTGCATCAACCGTTAAACTTTCCACCTTAATCCCACTTGCCAGCCACCCCTTTACCGAAAAGCTAACTGCTGCTGAACTAGGCATTAGGATTTTATTCTGCGCTATTTTTCTTGCGTCCTTATTCTCGTGACTTGAGGTGGTTTCGACTTTGATTTTTTCAGGAGCGCTCTGATATGTCTCAGTATCGTAGTCGTATTCGCCATCAAGTCTGAAACCATTCCCATCGTATTCTTCTTCAGTCGATAAGGGTCCGACGACTGTACATCGTAAAGTGGCTCCACCTGCGATCGCATCTCTAGCTGGTATATGCCATTCCAGATCCTTTTCTCCTGGATTATATGTTGTTTCGCCTCTACTGGCTTTGATCTCCGACAGATTCCGTACATCGGCTGGTAGTGGTACTGTGACTACTAAGTCTTCGATAATAGGTGATGTGCTATTACCGCTACCACCACCGAGATTTCCACTGAGACCACCACTAAACTGAGAGGCAGCCCGACTTAAATGTCCTGCGGCATGACTATTGGAATTAGAGCCAGAGGAAATAGAGGAATTACCCTGGCCAGAAACCTTGACGATGAATAGCCGAACCTCGAAATCGGACCCGGTAGCCCCAAGACTAGTTTTGACTTCGATGTTGACGGGTAGTTTTAGATGAGATGCGTTTGTAGTTCCAGACTTCCCACCCGTAGAAGGAAGTAAATCAACTTCATATCCAGCTAGAACAAACCGCCCATCTGGTGGTACAAAGCTTAATTCCCCTGGCTTTTCCCTCCATCTTGCTAACCTGACGCATGGATGAAAAACCGGCAATTCCATGACGCTACTCACATTTTGTCTACCAGATGGCGTGGACAAATTTAGGAGTAGGTCTGGTACTCCAGATATCTTTGATGTAAACGCAATAGTTCCATTCGCAAACGCAGCCAATGGACGACCTGATGGCGCAAGAGTAACAGTAAGTGTCTCAACTAGATCCACATATAATTCATTCGAAGTATGTCGTACATTTGCTCTTCTCCAAGGGAGCGCCGGTGTATTCGCGGCGAGTGCGCCTGTAGAGGACAATCCAGACATGCCTGAATTCGACGGAGTTGCGAAGCCAGGTTTTCTACAATAGATATCTTAGCAATGTCCTATATTTTCAACTGACCCATGAAGCCATATACTAACCCAGGAATATTGATCCCCCCCAGAAGTTTCCCAATCCACCCCTCCACCTCCACCATATCCCTCAACGCATTAGGTTCAGTCGAGCTTACCGTGCCCGCATCACAGATCTCATTTAAAAGCTGAGCCACCACATCATAGCTACTCTCTATTTTTTGCGCCAACAAAGGTGCACCTAAAAATTCCTCCAAGATATCAATGACTCGGTGCAAAAACTCGAGGGCGAGAAGGGGTTCGATTTCCGAGGAGGAAGTGAGACAGAACAGTAGATTTGAATGGATGAGACTGAAGAGAAGCGTTGGCGGAGAGGTATTCGGGAGATATATTAGGCTTGGTCGAGGAGGAGGGTAGGAGAGGTATAGGGGAAGAAGTTGCGTGGAGGAGAGGGGGCGGGAGGTGTAGGTGTTTTGGAGGAGAGGTCGACTGGATGGATTAGCATGGGGAGCTAGGTTGCGAGCAGAGAGCCAGGCCATAGAGGAATGCTGAAGCTATTAAGTAGAGGCCATTACTTACTTATGTTCATCATAGATGTACAATGCCTCAATAGCACCATGCATTTTTTTCCGTAAAACAATTAGACAGACATCTATTTTATAGCTTGTACATCTTGTAATGACAATGATTTGGATGCGATGCGCGTGGGGCGGAATAATGCGGCCGCTTATATTTACTCGAGAATCAAGCTTCAAATACAATTATACAAAGTCATACAAGAACTTCAAAAATGGCTCCAAACACCATTCACACCCTCGATCGACAAGAGCGGCTCACAGATGTGCTAAAGAAAGACGAGGCACAATGGCAGGATGATTGTTTACCATGTCGACTCACTGGTATATCCCACTCTCCATTTTCCGTCCCCATCCCCAAATGCCCCTCCATTTCCATTTCCCACAATCTCTGATCCCCCTTCTCCTCCTTGATCCACCACTCTATGATCATGAGTTTCTCTCTCCTGCTTTTCAATCCCCCAAAATGCCCCCCCCCAATTCTTCCAGCTCCTTCCACACACTAACCAATCCCAGGATCCTTCGCATTCATCGGCCTAGGAATCTACAGCTACATCTCCGGCCAATCCCAACTAAAAGCGCAAGAATCCAAGATCCTGAAAAGCAAATCCATGTTCGGTATGAAGAGTCGACAGGCTGGTATTACCGGTATTGCAATGACACTTGTTGGGATGGGACTTTGGAGATTGCGGAATTGAGCCGTTTCTCCTCTGCGATCTGTGGTTGGAATATCTCATGAGTATTGGCGTTTTGGTGTTTGGACAATGGAGGTTCCTCACTCGCAATGAGATGATACTACATGGAAGATGAAGGATGGATAAAAGATGTAAAAAGATATATTCTATAAATGGCACGATGGTATCTACAATAATTAAACGATACAAAATATTTCCAGGCTCCTTCGCTCACGCATATTCCGATACGGCTTGTCCCTCTCCTGCAGTCTTCGTCTCCCAATGGAGTTTCTCTTTTCGCAATTGATTTTTCACAAACACCATAGTAAAGCAGACCCAGACGAACCCAAAGATATATGGTAATCCCCAACCGACTCCGAATCCAATATCTTCCGGTAAGGTCATTATGATTGTTGTCGATACGATGGCAATGCATACGAGACCGATGCCCCAAAACCACGTCAAGACCATGATCATCCGTCGAAATATCGGGCTAACTTCGTATCTCTTCATCACATTGCTTCGATATACAATTCCTCCTTGACCTTCTACTCCTCCAGCATCTTCGATAATGGCCACCATTGCAGGACGCCAAGTTTTTCCCTTCTCTGTCGATGACATGTTGAATGGTAAAGGCTTTTTCCGCATTGTTTGAATCGCAGAGAATATGAACATGAATCCGAACCAGTAGCATATCGTGGGAGAAGGCATAGCACACAGGCGCACCCATGGGTTGTTTGGAATGGTTCCTATAATAAGTTCGATTTCTACAAAGGCAATGGCAATAATGAAGTTGATGTGGAGGAATTCAAGCTGGAGTATATTAGCGACAAACTCCGAACATTGAATGGGTTGTGTAGATTACCATTCCCCATCTAGTCCATCCTACTGGTCTCCATCTTGGGGCTGTCGCTGAGCGAAAGAGTTTCAACGACCGGACACTGTAATGCGAGAAACTTATCAATCCATAAACTGATGTTATAATAGCAAAGACTGGGAGTAGAAGATTAGAAAATCGATTGTAATGATGAGACTAAACAATTCCTACCGTCTTGTAACTTCAAATTTGTGCCAAAATTCAAGGCATAGTAATATGTTATTGGTAGACAAGCAAGGTCAAGCGTTACGAGGATAAGCCCGGCCCATAAAATTGTCTTCCTCCTTCGATGTGGTGTATGTAGAGGAGGTAATGGTTCTCTCATTCCAAATGTTTGTGAAGGTGATGAAGTTTCACTCGGTGTTTGAAGATTCCGCGTTGATGGTTCTGTCGGCGGTTGAAGTGACGTGTTTGTGTTCTCTACATTTTGTAATTGTGTAGTCGATCCTCCATCATGATGTCCATCGTAATTATTATGTTGTTCAGCCTCCTTCACCTCGTTGTCTGTGAATGCATTGAACTCCGGCATTTTCGGTGAGGATAGTTCATGAGCATGCCATATGTTTTGGGTATCTTTTTGCGGAAGTTCCGGATGAGACTATCTGATGAACAAACGAAATAATTGTAAAGTTAGTTACAATTAGGAATTCTTTTGAGGAAAATCTTTGATGGCTTATAATGTTATATGAAGGTTGAAGGTTGAAGGTTGCGCGAGAAGAAGTTCAAAAGAAAAGCGTAACATAACATTTCAGTTGGCACTTGTCTTGTCTCATCAAATCGCATACAGGTATTGGATGGTGATGTAATCGTAGATCACTCCACTTGAGTAACTAAAAAAAGAAAAGTGGTTTTCCACTTGGAATTCAACTGAAAGCGATAACTCTTGATTGGTGCTTTTTATCCTAAGTAACATTTAACCGTGACCCGTTACCCGTTACCCAAGCCTTCTCAAAATCAAGAAGTTTCTCAACCCTTCAGCCTTGGCTTTTGCAGGGCGCCTCGCTAAGAAAAATATTTGAAGCTTTGATCTGTTGGGAGGTATCAATATCCACAGCCTTGTATCACAAAAACTTGTAATTCTCTATTTAAAATTACATCATGGCAATCACAATTCTTGCTCCGAATTCTGTTTCGGTACCTTATCATACAGAAGATACGTCTGATCATTCTGATGATGGAGGTGTTGCTTTAGAAGGGGATCTTGATATGCGACCTGCCAAACGTGCAAAGCATCAAGATATTGTTACACCTGGTGAAATAATCACTGATGATCCTCAATGGATGAGGTATACCCAATCATTTCTTCTATCTGCAATATCGCCAGCAATGATTCATAGCTAACAATATGTTTAGAGGGCATGGCACTTATGTAGCTCCTGCTAGTACCGAAATTATAGGAACTGTCGCAGGTACAATTCAAAAAACGAACAAACTTCTCTCAGTACGACCATTACGCGCTCGCTATACTCCAGAAATTGGTGATCTTATCGTCGGACGGATAATAGAAGTACAAAGCAAGAGATGGCGTGTTGATATTGGAGCCCCTGTTCTTGCAAATCTACCACTATCTGCAATCAATCTTCCAGGAGGAATTCAACGAAAGAGAACAGAAACCGATGAACTTCAAATACGAACATTCTTCTCCGAAGGAGATTTACTGGTTGCCGAAGTCCAACAATTATATCAAGATGGAAGTGCCAGTTTACACACGAGAAGTTTGAAATATGGAAAGCTAAGGAATGGTGTTTTCATGGCTGTTAGTGGAACTGGTGGTGGTGGAGGTGTGGTTCGGGCAAGAAGACAAGTCTGGACAATCGATACAGTGCGCAACGGTGGAAAGGTAGATGTTATTCTGGGGGTGAATGGATATATCTGGATATGCAAGAACGTCGAGTTGAAGGAAGGGGAAACTTCTATCACAAGGATCGAGGAAAGTGTTAGCAGTTCGGCATATTCGAGTCAAAACGATGAAATTAGTCGGGAAACGAGGAGAGAAATTGCGAGAATAAAGGGGGTCATTCAATTGTTGGTGGAAGAAGGATTGAGAGTCGATGAAGAAATGGTTATGAAAGGGTATGAAGCTGCTGTGGAAGTAGATGATGAGGATGAGGGTGAGGGTGAAAGTAGTGCGTATATTGGAGGAGAGATAGGCAAACGGGTCTTGAGTCTGATAAGCGGAACATGAAAATAGTATTTGACTTTTTCACGAAAATCAGATTACAAGAAATGCAAGAACAAGTCAGGGTGAAGATACTATGCGTTATGCGTATCTAGTATATGAAAGTATGAGTACATTTTCGAATGGAAGAAGAATATTATTAATAGAGAAGGGCTGCCAAGGTAAGATGGTAACTTAGCAGTACCGACAGGTTGGCACAAAGCACAAGCAGATAGAAATACTTTTGCCATCAACCTTAAGCTCCGAGGTTCCTTTGTATCAATCTCATTCTCCATCTCGTTCTGGACTCCTTGTACTTAGGTAGGTCCGGAGACTATTTGGGCTTTTCGGAGATCTTGTCTCGGTTGTTAACCAATCATCATCTCACAACGCATCTTTGTCTTTTATCTTTTCATACTTGGGTCCTCAAACACATCAGTCAATGACCAATGACAGTCATACATGACAGATCTAGATTTCGTCGCTTAATTTTCTTACCTTTTTCCATTTTTTTACTCACTTGGGTACATTTTTATTTCAACCAATCCTTATTGCCGATAATATGGAATATGATATGAGACTAAAAGATAAAAATAGGAAATAATATTATTTATATTTATTGATTATTAATTATTTACTTAAGAAAAAAGAAGAAGTATAAGGCTGAATAAGCATAACATCATTAGTATGACTTCCAAGGTTGTTAAGATTAGTACTCCGGTTTTAAATCAGTTCAATCATTAAATCTTCCTACAGTAATAAGTAGGTAATCTTCGGAGTTAGTCGGGTATGAGGTAACTTCATTCTACTTATCGGCGTTATTATACCGCTTGGAGTTCCGGTAGATTTATTTTTTCGCTTCATCCGATCATTATTAATAAATTATCGGCGAAAATTTGACCCATAATATAGAAGTTTTACAAGTTTTTACAAGTTTTTACAAGTTTTACAAGTTTTATAACATATTATTAAGACTAAATGGCAAGGGAATATTTCCAGATTAGGAAATAAGTGTTTGTTTCGGAGACTTGAATTTCAAGATGGGATTTGGGTCTTATGGATCCCGTAAACATGCGAAAATATGTCATTTGTTTTCGGAGTTTGATGAGTTGGTGAGAAGAATTTGCATTACCGGTAGGTATTATTCACTTGAAAATATTCACCTAGGGTCTAGGGTTGTTGGCAATTAGAGGATCTGTGTATATATATATACCTAGGTATTCTTCTTCTCTATCATCATCAATAATAATACAATCATCACTTCAATATAAAATCATCTCTTCAAACCTTCAATACTCAATTCTCAAATCATACTTATACTACCTTTCAAATCTTTTATATATAATCTCAAATCTATCAAAATGGTTGAATTCACCGTCTTCAAGGGATCCAAGGAGGGAAAGATTGTCAAAGCTACCACCACCAGAGAGGTTGGCCCCAATGATGTCTTGATCAAGATCACTCACTCGGTAAGAGACTCATTTCACCTCCATTCATACAACTTCAATTTCAAATCCCCTCCGGAGTCTGAACATATCACTAACATCAGATACTAGGGTCTTTGCGGTACCGATGAACATTACAGACATGCCGATATGGCTCTAGGCCACGAGGGTGCTGGTATTGCTGAGGTTGGTACCCCTGACTCCTCATCTTCCCACCATTCCACTCGTCTAGCGGGATTTTGAAAGTTTGAGAGGAACTGTCGGTAAACGATAGATACCCCTCATCTTTCGTTTCCCTTCTAGACTTGGCTGGAAACATCATATCCATATAACAATACTAACAACCTCGCAGGAAGTTGGATCTGCTGTCAAGACCATCAAGAAGGGAGATTCCGTCGGATGGGGTTACCAACACAACTCTTGCAACAACTGCAAGCAATGTCTTACCGGTCACGAGACCCTCTGTGCCGACCGTGTCATGTATGGTGGAGGTAACTTAGACCAAGCATCCATGGGAACCCACGCCGTCTGGGATGCCAGCTACGTCTTCAAGATTCCCGACAACCTTGCCCGAGAATACGCCGCCCCCCTCATGTGTGGAGGTGCCACCGTCTACAATGCTCTCCGCTCCTTCGGCGGAGGTGTCAAGCCAAGTGACAGTGTCGGTATCATCGGTATCGGAGGACTCGGTCACTTGGCCATTCAATTCGCCGCCAAGATGGGTTGCAAAGTCGTCGTCTTCTCCTCCACCGATGCCAAGAAAGAGGAGGCTCTTTCCCTCGGTGCCACCGAATTCGTCGCTACCAAGGGTGTCTCGGAACTCAAGGTCTCAGCCCCAATCGATCACTTGATCGTCACCACCTCCTTCCAACCAAACTGGCATCAATTCATGGACATCATGGCACCCCAAGCAACCATCTACCCATTGACCGTCTCCTTCGAAGACATGAAGATCCCATACATGCCCATCATCATGTCTGAATTCAAGATCCAAGGATCCCTCGTCGCGGCCCGACAAGTCCACAGGGACATGTTGGCCTTTGCCGCCCACCACGAGATCAAGCCCATCATCGAACAATTCCCCATGACCGAAGAGGGCATCCAAGGCGCCATGAAGAAGCTCGAGGATGGCAAGATGAGATATAGAGGTGTCATTGTCGCTCCTCAATAAAGGACGCGTCGTTCATGATACGAGCTTATGGATTGGGGGTACGGATATATATAGACTTGGGTAGTGATTTTAATGGCTTGGAGTTGGTCGGGTGTAATGATCGCGCTGTGCGCGGGGAAAAAGGTTAGATATTGATTGATAGATGATCTCTTATACAATCCAAGATATTAAAAATTACTCTTTGGTTTCTCGATGATTTGATTTGATTCGCTTTCATATAAATAAATAAATAAATAAATAAATAAATACATGATATCATTGAAAATTGAATTTGTTCGTTCCTTCATCAATTATTTGATTTGCATCTTTCCGTGACTCCCTTCCTTCCCCCCGCCTTCCTCTCTTCCGTGTCTAACACCAAACCCCAACCCCCTCTTCTGGTCTCCCAATCCATAAATATCAACTTAAATTCAAAATCATTAATATCTTCGTTACATTGATCTTTTCATTACGTTTTTTTTTGGAAGGGAAAATAATAGTCGGAGTATTAATGAAAATAGTAAAGTAAATCGAATACTGGTGAGGATAATCGAGATAAAATCAATTCGGATTGGGGTTTTATTCTATTGTATTCTATTCTACATGTCGTTCCCTCTTTTCCCTCATTTTCCTTCCCTTCCCTCATCTTTCTTCCTTCCCTCATCTTCCCTCCCTTCCCTCATCTTTCTTCCTTCCCTCATCTTTCTTCCTTCCCTCATCTTTCTTCCTTCCCTCATCTTCCCTCCCTTCCCTCATCTTCCTCCCTCCCTCCTCCCCAAATCCTTCCTGCTCAAAACCATATAAAGCAAAAGCAAAAGTAAGCACAAGCGCTCGTTCCAAACTCCGGGTGGTTTTCTGCGCTTTGGGGATTATGTTTATGTTGTGTGGAGTAGTAGAGCGTGGAGTAGTAGAGCGTGGAGTAGTAGAGCGTGGAGTAGTAGAGCGTGGAGTAGTAGAGCGTGGAGTAGTAGAGCGTGGAGTAGTAGAGCGTGGAGTAGTATTGCAGAATAAGATGCTGATTATAAACCGCTGGTTTTTATAACTTGATGATTATTCATTTATTAGACTATGCCTTAGCTTTAACCTCCATCTTCGTGTTCATGCCCACCTCCATCTCCACCTCCATCTCCACCTCCATCTCCACCTCCATCTCCACCAACCTCCTCCCCAACACCTCCAGATTCTCCCTCGCCCCCTTCTCCCCCTTCCCTGGGGCTCCCTCCCCCTCCCTCTCCAAAACCCCCCGCACAGCCCACCACTCCCTCGCCCCCATCTCCCACCCCTGCAACTGAATCAGTTGCCTCACAGTGCGATATTCGAGGAATTCTCGCGGGAGGATTTCGTGCGCGAGGGAGGGGATGAGGGTGGCGCCTTGG
>NGKJ01000005.1:524328-542714 GCA_002162495.1 Myriosclerotinia curreyana
GGTTGGGTGCTGGGAGGAGTGGGGTTTGTGTGGATGAGAGGGGGAGTCCGGGATGAGAGTTGTATTTGTAGAAGAGGGGGATGTGGGAGAGTTTGTATGGTTTTTGTTTTTGTTTTTGTTTTGGGGGAGAGGGAGGAGGGGATGGGGAGGGCGAAGGTGAAGGTGAAGGGGAGCGGAAACGAGTAGAGTGGCGAGCAGGAGGATGTGTTGGTGGTGGTTGTCTAGAGGAATCTTTTGATCGGAGACTATCTTTCAACTTTGAGTTTGAGTTTGAGTTTGAGGGAGGTTCAGATTGTTGATAATTTGGTCCATCACTTGGCGATGGCGATGGTGATCTACCTCTTCGATCAGCAGGCGGAGGTCGATGAGAATATGGCGAGATTGAAGGAGAAGGTGATGGTGGTTCGACAGTAAGATGAGGTGGAGGCGGTGGTGGTGGGAGGGGAGAGTTTAGTGGGTGGGAGTTTGAAGGCGAGGGTGTTCTTTTGATGCGCGCCGCTTGAAAGTAATCGGATGTCATTGGGTTTTGCTTTGTAGGGTATGGGGAGTTGGATGAGCTTCGAAGGGGTGCATGTTGTGAAAGTGGATATTGTGGAGGGGGTGGTGATGTGTTTGAAAAGTAGGGATTTAGCGATTGGAGAGTAGACGGAGACCCAGATGGAGGAGGTGATGGCGTAGAAAAGTATGGATTCAATGATTGGAGAGTGGAGAATGGTTGACGCGGTGGTGGCAATGGTGTAGGAGAAGGCTTAAGTATTGGTCTAGGAGTTGAAGGAGGAGGACATGAAGAGAAATATTTCTTGATGAGTAAGTCTGATGCCGATGGTGAACTTAAAGGTGAGGTCAAATGAGAAATCGGAGGATCTTTGAATGAACTGGGTGAAGATTGCTGTTGAGGACGAGGAGGTAAGGTGTGAGTTGGAGGTGGTGAGGTTCTAGAATGGAAAGGGTTTAATGACCCAGGTATCGACGATGGAGGTATGGATCTAGGTGCTGGCCGAGTGTCCGGAGGTCGAATATACAAGGTGTTTCGTACTGCAGGTAAGGAGTTGGACGTCAGTGATTGTACATTTGAGTTTTGCGGGGTCAAACGTACTGCAGTTGGAGAGGAGCCGTAGTCCCTTTTGCTAGGGGGAATATCATCTACGGTTCTGTAGTAATCATTATCACCGTACCGATTTCCTTTAGTAGTATCCCGCTGTACCATAGGATATCGGGGAGGATCGTATTTGGATCTTTCTGGTCCTGGTGCAAAGATGTAGGAAGGTGGCGTTGACTTCAGATTCGACTTTTGTGGGAGTTCTTCGAAAGAACGTCTTCGAGGAAGGTCATCTCTAGGTGGACTATCTCGAACCAATGTATCGTGAAATTGTTCCAGAGATACATCTCCCTGTCTCAATCCTCCTGACATAACATATTCCGGATCTGAGGTTGATTCTGTAAAACTTGTACGTGTGTAAGATGGCGATGGATAGAACCCAACATCATCAGCAAACCTAACGGACTTTTGCTTTTTGGCCGCCGGAGCCCTCCAGAGAATCACATCTGATTGTTCCTCTTCTTCCGATGAGTCTGATAAATCAAATGCACTTCTAACACGTTTCGAACTCTTAGGTTTCTGCTCATCATGTCCACTCTTAGAAACCGAGAGTCGGACTCCCGTCATGAGGGGCATACTTTCAGGGACGCTGCTATCCTCTTCCCACAAAAGAGCATTTACCGTGGCTTCGTGACCAATACAACATTCCTCCAATGTCGTCGGGGATGCTAATTCTCTGCCTGCATAAGACAGTAGACAATTATAATGACGATGAGAGATGCTTTTGCTATTGAATAGTCTGAATATGAGTGTTTGTTTAACGCTTCCTATGTGAGTAGTTGGAGAGACTGAGAACGCCTCTGTGCCAGTAAATGTCGTTACATAGAGTGTGTAGCATGGTTGATAAGTTTCGGCGAGGAGATTTAAGGTATCGTCATCTTCATCAGAGAACGCGTTCCTTAATACTGTGTTATATGCCATATCTTCAAATTCATGTTCGGTGTTGTAGACTTTCACCGAAACAGTGCCATCTGGCTGAGTGCGCAAGGAAAATTCCCCGATCATTTTGAAGATAAAAATGGCCTTTGTTTGATATGAATTCTATATTAAGAAGTTTGAGAATGCTTTGTATGTGTTTAGCTTCCAACAACCCTTTGTTGTGTTGAAGGATCCGAGCCTCAACATATGTGACAAAAGGTATTTATATTATCCAATTAGAGCTTATGACAGATGAAGGATGTTGAGAAGGATGTTGATTGAGGTTAAGGCTAGTAGTTAATTCCTGTATGTATGTATGTATCTTTGAATAAGTTGAGAAGTTATGAGATGGCTATATAAAAATAATGATGTGCCCATTGAGTCATTGACCAAAATTTCCCTAGTCTAGACTGCAGTGTATTGATTTGGATGGCAAAAAGCTAGGAATTTTGAAGGTTTACTTCGATGGGTCTGATTAATCTGAGTTAATTTGAGTCTTGATGTTCCAAATGGAGCCAATATTCCAAGCAAACTTGAGCCCCAAGAACTGTGTGTAATATTGACGGTGACTTACTTTGCTATACTCTAGATGCTGGGTACCTAGGCAGACACAAGTTAGACAAGGCAAGTTTTCCATATAACATTTGTATGCATTGAAAGGCAAGATACCATGATAATGAAGTACCAGATTAGATTAGATTGATTGATTCACTTACCTCTATCCAGTCCAAGTCAAGTCTAGTTGGTCTAATGTCGAAATCAGTACTGTTTCATTGGATCATGATGACCTATGATTATGGATATCCAATCAACAGTATTAATAGTAAAGATTTTTAAATAAACAAATAAATAAACAAACAGACTTTAGCCGAAGAAGGCGCATCAACTTTCGACTTTCAAGATTCAAGATTCAAGATTCTCAACTTTCTCAACTTTCTCAACTTTCTCAACAACTCGGACACCCTTTTTGTGGATGAAGAAAAAAGACTGTACAATATCAAAAGAAACTACCTACTTACAAGATGGTGTTCAATGTCCATGCAGAACTGAGATTTGTTCATCATGAACGACGTAGGAATATTGCAAGATTTATCAATGGAGAATGGGTTTGGGGAAAATTACATACCTTTTCGACTCGACCAGCACCAGAAACTCGACCAGCACCAGCAACCCGACCATCATTCACTAACTCCACAACACAAAATCAACCTACTACTCTACCACCCTCCTCCACAAACAATCAAATTGTTTTTGATGAACTTACAACTGAATCAAATAATATTATTGATCCCAATAATATTGATTCTCCACATCGCAATCGAAGTAATTCCCTGGACTCATCATCGTCACCATCATCATCATCAACAACAATGAACGAAAAACAGGGTCGAAAGGGTCATCGAAGAACAGCAAGCGTATCAACAGGAATGCGACCAAATGCACCACCAAGACTTGGAAGCTTTCTTGACTCTATTGATACAATTGCTACACCGCCTGCTCCTGCACCAAGTTTTATTCAAGTCGATCCTCCCGCTGAACGCGTCAGAGATGGACCATATATGTATGCGGGGTCACCAGCAGGGCTACCAGGAACATCATCAGATAGAGGAAGCAAATCCAAGAGTCCCCGGTCAATTTCTGATGTGAAACCAGCTGAAGACAAGTCCGCCAATCTCAAAAATGTCAAGAAAGCTGATGAAGCAGGACCCACTCAGAACCCCAGGTATGCAAATTCGCACGTGGAAACTCAGGTTCAAACCAAAGAAACTCAAAAGCTTGCCAAAGAAATTCAGCCTCAAGCCCAAAAGACCTCGCAACATCTCAACGATCGTCTCAGCAAAGGTCAACGTCATATAAACACTACAAAGCAGATTTCGAATGAAAAGCAGACTTCGAATGAAAAGCAGACTTCGAATGAAAAGCAGACTTCGACCACAAATCCAGATCTTCGATTACCACAGAAGCCTCTGACTTCAACCGGGAAGACAAATCATCAAGTGCCACAAAAGCCTCAGCGTCAAACATACAAACCATTGACTATTGATACATTGCCAGAAGAGGATATTCCAGCTTTTCACTTTGACACTCCACCTGCCGTAAAGGCTTACAGAGAAAGATATTTGCCTTCTATTGGAACCGGTTCCTCATCCTCTAAGAAGTCAAAGAAAACACCGTTAGAATTGTCAGCATCAACAATGGGATCTGTTCTTTCAACTTCATCACCAAAGAGATTGTTCTCAACAAAGGAAGCATGTGCTGATTCTTCGGCAGAAAAAAAAGGCGACGCTGTATTCTCACCAGAGCCTTCATCCCACAATGGCCCTAAGGATATTTCATCATTCCAGACTCCAGGTGCAGTACCATACAACTTGACCCCCTCTCCTATTGGAAGCTCAGAAGGAAAAGTTGAATCGGTGTTTTCACCAAAACCTCCATCTGACACTGGCCCTAAAGACGTTTCATCATTCCAGACTCCAGGTGCGGTACCATACAACTTGACCCCCTCTCCTATTGGTACCCCACAAGAAAGCGATTACTACGAGCATAATGGTGGTCGTTCATCCTCCCCATCTGACAATGACTTTGATATGGCTGTCTCCGATTCTCCCCCGATTTCGGTAAATGAAGCAGCTTCAATCCGGGCCAATGAGATGGCTCCAATTTTGGAAATCAAAGCCGCTTCGCCAATTCGCAGACCTCAAAGTTCCGATACGCGAGCTCCAACCGTTAAAGAGGTGCAAGACACCGTTAGTTTGTCGCACGCTTCGAACACAGCAATTCCTGCGAATGTTCCAATGATCAGAGTTCAAAGCCCCGATACGCCTACTCCTGCCGCTGCCGACGAAAATATGCAAGAAATAATTGATTTGACAGATTCGCCATCGCCATCGCCATCCCCAGCACCATCAAATCAGCTCAATCCACGCCATCCCATCGATCTAACGTCTTCTCTAACACCCACACCTGAGCTTGAGAATTTTAAGCGCGCATCCTCCGAGGCCGATAAATCATCTTCCCTTGGCTCAGAAGATCTCGAATCAATCCGTGCTAGCCGCGCCACCTTCGAGGCCAATGTTGTACAAGGACATCGTTACCAAAATACTGATGAACCCGCCCGTACTTCAGCACGAAGACTCGTCGGTTCCGCCCTCAGCGAAAGAATTTCTGCACAGGAACATCATTCCCGAAATCTGAATGGGCGCGCCTCTGTTTCTGGTGGTCGTTCCGGCCCCCTGTTGAACGAAACAGCTTCCGCACAAAAATTTGGCAACCCCGTCAATTCTACTCAGGCCTTCCAGTTTCAACATCCATTAGAAGTAGCGAAACCCCCAGGCGCCAGTGAACCGGCTGATGAATTTCTCCAAGATGAAGCTGGTCGTGATGAGGACAGTCCCATCCCATCAAGCTCATTTGGTGAGGTTGGCACAGTTGTTAACGCGGTTGCACCTGTTGATGTCAACAAATCTTCTGAGCTTCCTTCTGAAGGTGACGCAATGGATATTGATGAAATCGTCGAGGTTGCCACATCTACTGAAGAACACGCCATGGATATTGATGAAAATGTCGAGGTTGACGCGCCTTTCAAGGTTTCCGCATCTGCTGAAGAAAACGCTATGGATATTGATGAAAATGTCGAGGTTGAAGCGCCTTTGAAGGTTTCCGCATCTACTGAAGATCATGCCATGGATATTGACGAGCAACTCAGCTCTGATCTCTCCGAAGTCCCCAGCGACTCCGAATTAACTGCTATCAAAAAGCAAGCAGAGAAACTTCTGAAGGCCAAGAAAGCAGCACAAGTCCCCAGCGACCCGGAGCCGACTATGACCAAAGAACAAGCAGAGAAACTTTCTAAGGTTAAAAAAGTAGTAGAAACCGAGCTAAACAAACTTACTGCCACTCCAGGCTTTCCACGTGCTGCTTTGATACAATTTGATACGTCAAAGGTACGAATCAGTGAAGAGGAAGCGGCCGAGTTGTACAAGGAAGGAGATATATTTAAATTGGCGAACGCATTCTTCACTGTAATTCCAAAGGAAGTTTTCGACCGGATTTTTCTGGATGAACATGATAGTCCCCAGATTAGCTTGTTTACGGGCCCTCCTAAATGGGTTCGTCCTCTCGATACCAAAAATCGCCCCGCAGCCAAGGCAGATCCAAGCTCTACCGAATTAATCAAGGTTGTTTGTGAGATTGAGAAGTTGTTGATTACAATGTGGGCATCGGTCGAGTCAATTGTTGTTGTATGCGAGACTGAGCCATTTGGTAAGTATCTCCTTCCTTCCTTCTTAAGAAAACACCTTGCTAACGATCACAGACGAGTTTACCCCAACCGATCTTCAGAACTTCTTCCGTAAATACCAACTTGAGATTTTTTATGCATTCAAGAGTCTCCACCAACATCTTCTCACCTTGGTCGACTGGAAAGAGCGTTACTTTGCATCTCACAACATTAAAAAGCGAGCTCTTCGACATGATGCCAATCCTTACGCTCGTCTTTTCAACATTAAGAATCCGGCGGGTGTTCTCTTCTACGGAACTAGCAAATACCTTGCTGCTATGAAACATGCAATTGCGGATGCTCAGAAGGCAAATGAATGTGCGACTATGAAAGGCCCGAGGTGGAAGGCTCTGATTGGCATGCATAAACGTGCTTTGGGCGAAGAGTATGGTGATTGTTTAACTGGGTTGAGGGAGTTTAATTCAGTGACTAGGCGGAGAGATTGGAATGTTAAGGCTCTCAGGGACGTGGAGTCTTCTCCTTCTCCTATGATCGGTCCGGAGCTGCCCACCAACGCTGCGTCCACTGAAAAATCATCCAAGGGCAAGGGTGTTGCTGTCGAGGCTGCGTCCACTGAATCATCATCCAAGGGTAAGGGCAAGAGTGTTGCTGTTGAAGATTCTACCGAAGAGAAGTACCGTCTCCTCATTCCCTGAACCAGAAATATTATACTGACATCAAACAGGTCTGACGATGTAAGTGATGGCGATCCACCCGGGTACGGCGAGGAGGACAATGACGATTTGAGCGATGGTGATCCACCAGAATACTTCGAGGAGAATGATGACGAGGATGATGAAGACTACGTTGAGGGTCGTTCCCGTCGTCGTCGCCGTCGCCGCGGCCCTCAACTCTTTGTTCAACCACCCACCCCTCGCAAGAAGCGTGGTCTCGATTCTATCTCACGTGCAAGCTCTGGTTCTACTTCAATGACCCGTTCAACCTCCCGCCGTCTTTCGTCCAATAATGAGATGAAAGTCGGCAACAGAAGCAGAAATTCATCCAATGGCAATGAAATGGAGTTTGGTGACGAGATGTCAGCTATATGCCGGCCTCTTCGACGAGCTGGCTCCGTCCAAACTCCAGACACGGTCAAGGGTCTTCGAAAGGGGGCCAAGGGAGTTACAGCTGAAGGTGGTCAGAGTTCCAGTCCGGTTCCTGATAAGGAGTATTTCGAAACACCTTAAGGGGGTCTCGATGAATGTATTGCAAGGCAGGGGAGGGGAGGTGAAGATCCAGGGTATCTATGTGTCGTACGTTTTAGGCCAGTGCGAGTGTTTGGGAGTGTGATTTGGTATGATATGCTAGGATACATGGTGATGATGGTAAGATTGTATAACCAAAGTGCCTAACATTTTGATGGTTATGGTATACCATAGCTTTCTCGTTGGACATAGGAAATTTTGCCAACTTTTGTATGGAATAGCGAGTGTCTTGACAGCCGAGTTCAACCTCAGCTGTTTACTCATTGACCAGTTGATGTTGTCTGACTTCACTGGTAGTTGGTTGCAGGTAGCCCCGCGGGACGAATACAATGTTTCTTTAAAAATTGCGTGCTTGTAGTTGATTTTGTGAGATGATCGCAAGTGAAAAAGCAACTTTGTAGTTGATTTTGTGAGATGATCGCAAGTGAAAAAGCAACTTTGCAATCTCCATCCGTCTCGATTGATGTGTGTGTTTGAATGAACTTTAGCAGAACAGCATGAGCTGCCACACAGTATATCATGTACAACACAAAGCCAGCCCATCAGGGCGACTGAGGAAATAGTACTGGCATTGTATTACATAGCTCCAACATATCCTCTAAAGCCGAACCCAATCAACTTTTCTATAGCACACTCAGCAAGCAAAGCATAGCAGAGAACGTGATCTATTTACACTTTTGATAATACACCTCCATCCGCTTTTCGCCTAATCTACTCACACCCCCCTTAGAGTACCATTGTCCCTCTGATCAATGGGTGTATATCTCTCTTCCAAAGCCTGTTGCACAGTCTTATCCAACTGACTCGGCCTCTCAAATCTTTCCCTTAATGCTCTCTGCACATCCGAATCGGCCGATTTTCCCGAAGCAAGCGCTACCTTTTCCTCAATCTTTTGCTCTGCGAGTCCGACTGCAGCACCAGCTTTCTGGGCAATATCTTTGCCGGCTTCAACACCTCTAGATACCGCGTTACGGATGGATCCACGTGCTGCGTCTATTGTTCCCCCTGCTTTCCGTTCAATCTCGGGATATGAACTTAGTTTTTGTGCGGAAACATCAGCCGCATTTTTCGTTGCAGCAACCGCTCTCTCAGCACCCGCAACCGCCCCAGTAGCAACCCTCCTTGCCTCCTCTCTAGCCTCGTCCCTGAAATCCCTCAAATTCCCCCCCGCAACCTGCTCCCCATGCTCGATACCCTCTCTCCCCTTCTCGAATCCCAATCCCAGCGCTCTCGAAACAGCCCCCTCAATCCCCCATCTCACTTCCTCCCAATCGGTCCTCTGAATCCACCTCACTCCATTTTCCACCTCGGCATTCCATCTATCCTTTGCCGCTTCGATAATCGTGCTTCTTTCTTCGCGCGCGAGTTCTGAGCGGGTTTTGGGCGGCGGGATGGGTTGTTTTTCGAGGAGGGAGGAAAGGACTTGCGATTGGTGGTGTAGGTGGAGGGATTGCGAGGTGCGGTTGCGTTGGTGGGCGAGGACCGTTAGGTAGGCGAGCGAGAGGGTAAGTGTTACGCCGCCGGTCTTTGAGGGGGGTTAGTTATGTGTTGGTAAATTCATATCGTGTTGAACATTGGGAGTTGGGAGCTTGGTGAAGGGAGAACATACAAAGCCGGTAGTAAAACCCATATTTACAAGCGTATCTGGGTGCGCTAACTGCGCTTTCTTATATTATAAGAAGACTCTGGTTTCCCAGACTATAAGGGAATATGATGAATCAATTGCCAGATTAGAAGCTCGAAAGAGCGTTGCGTGATTGAGTTACCAAGGGTAAATTATGTCGTTGGTAGATAAAGAAAGCCTCCACCAAGAATTTTGACGTCCATCCACGGCCCGATCGCCAATCTTTCGGCCTCGCCAAAACTTTTCCGCCTCGTCCCTCACCACCTCCGCCCCATACCTGACCACACCACCCCTCTTCCTCCACAGCCCCTCCTCCATCCATTTTGTAGCAAACACAAACCTACAAAATGGCAGGCGGACACATGAAATATCGCCATCTCGGCCGCACATCTTCGCATCGTCAAGCGCTCCTCCGAAACCTCGTCACATCCCTCTTCACCCACGAATCCATATCAACTACATATCCAAAAGCGAAAGAAGCACAGAGGTTAGCGGAGAAATTGATTACGCTGGGCAAGAAAAATACAGAGGCGAGTAAGCGGAGGGCATTGAGTATATTTTATGTGAGTGAATGTATTTCTACTATGGGGGATACGATGATGGGAGGGGATATAAATTTCATAATTTCCTAAATTTAAAGAAGAATATACACTGATGCCCCCAGACCCCCCACAACCTGCTCCCCAAACTCTTCGGTCCCCTACGCGAACGCTATGCCGATCGCCCGGGAGGCTACACACGAGTTCTCCGCATCGAGCCCCTCAAACCCGACCAAGCACCATCCGCCATCCTCGAGCTTGTAGATGGACCCAAGGATACCCGATGGGCCATGACGGCTCGGACCGTCGCGCGGTTCCGCAAAGACAAGCTCCCGATGAATGAACTCACCAAGAGAAATGTAGAGAAGGTGACGCAGTTTCGCGAGGGGGGTGAGGAGGCATTTGCGAAGTTTGTGAGTCGAGTTGCGAAATTGGGGCTCGGTAGGAATAGGGGGAGAAATGATGTGCCATTTGATGGGGAGGGGGAGGAGGGCGCGCTGGAGGGAAAGAAGACGAGGGAGAAGAGGTGGGGTGGGTTTATTTAGAGAGGTGGATGGATGCTTCATATGCATGCATGCATGAATAATATGTCGTGTGGGTTGATAGAAAGGTACCAGGGCCGGGCTGGATTATCAATGTCTAAATGGCTCAATGCGGAGGGATGTATACCAAATGTACATGTATAGAAGTATGATTTGCATGGACAAGGCGTTTTGACATGTCTATATTACAATGAAGGATGGCAGATACCAAAATTAACTAAAAAGGGTATTATAAGAAATCAAAAGTATCGCCTTTCTCCTTGATCATTTTCCCAACCCTTTCTGTCCCTGCTATTCTTTCCAATTTCATGACATCCCATTTGGAAAATACTACTCGTACACTTCCCTCTCCAGGTTCTAGATCATTTTCTCTCACACTTCTGCCGAGATATCCTCCTACGATCTCCTTGTAGAATATTGGATTGTCGGGCAAGCCATACATGATGACCTTTTTCACACCTCTAATTTGGTATCTTCGGAAATGATGTGCCCTCTCTGTATAAAGTAAAACATTGTGTCGACCACTGTAGAAATGGGATCTCGCTCTGGCAACTTCTTTGGGTGTAGTATATTCCGAAATACTACCAAATGATAAACTGCTTGTAGTGGCTGATGTTGAGAAGTAATTCCTCACTCGAACGAAATCGAGATATGAGGGAATGAACAGGAGAGTTCCTGCGCTATCCTTACTCCTACGTGTCAAAGTAGGGATTATTGCCGATGTGAAGTATTCGAAGCGTGAATCTGGGTCTGATGAAAACGATTGAGAGTCGAGTCGGGAAAAGGTCTGTTTAACCTTCAAACCCAATTCCTGAATGGCTCCTGGATAATTCGAGCTGATTTTGACCTTTCCTGTCCAGTTCTTAGAATGGTTGTAAAACATAGTATTAAGTTCTGGCGTATTGAAACCCGCCAACGCAATAGTTTGACGGAAGTATTTGGCATTATTCTCCAAATACCAACTTCTGACACGACTAAAATCGCAGCCATGAGCTTCCTTTGGCTGAAGGTTAAGATGGTCGAAGATAAACTCAACATGCTCCCAATTTTGCATAAGAAGAGCATCGGCTTGATCAACTATGACCATCTCAATCGAACTGAGAAAATCATGATCTACTTTCTTCGCATCTTCATTTCCGATGGCCATTCTCAGACCAAGGGGACTTGCGAATATGATATCAGAGTTATAAAATTGGGAGAAGTACTTGATGGTCTTCCGAGTAAACTTTAAACCAAGACGGAACATATCATCATCGTTGCCTGCAAAGAGTTCTCGGAAATCTTCTGCTTTATCAGTAGAATACTTCTCTTCTTTATCAACATACGAATCGTTGAATCGTTTTCGATTCTCTTGTTGATCTGGCTCACACAAGGAGGTGATCATATCAACCATTCTAACACAAGATTCGCGAGTGGGCAAAAGCATAAGAACCTTAGGCCTTGTGAAACCCTGATCTCGTAGTTCCAAGTCATCGCTATTGTCTTCTCGGGCAAGGCGAGAATTGTTTTTGATGACACGATCTCGAGTCCTGGAAACGTTAAATTATGTTTACAGATAGAAACGGGGATTGACTTACTTGAACACATGATTTACAGCATGAAGACAAGTCAGTCTTCTCAGACTCTCTGCATTGGATGTATTGCGCTCACAAAAAAGCAAGTCCTGATAGCCAAATATCAGAGGAGCCATAGACTTTTCTAATGTATCGAAAGTCGGACATTGCTTCTTGATGATGCCTGCCAACTTTTGTTTCAATTTGAGTTCTTCCGGACCATTGTTACTCATTGGTTTCGTCTGCTTTGGCTCATCATCACCAGGAATACTCGTAATAGCCTTTCCAACCTTTGCGAGCAGCGTCCTTTGCATGGCCCATTGTCCCTTTTCCAAATGCTGTAATCTCCTCGATAATACGTTATCATCCGGATTGGCAAAATGAGCTTCAAAAGGATCCGAGTTATCTTCTTCCTCATCATCCTCGAGTAGGCCATCTGTTGCAGTTTCGGGACCCTCTTCTGCTTCCTCAACATGATCCGTATCGTTTACATCCTGGTCCATTGGATTCTTGTCTTCATCATCTTTTTCCTCTTTATCAATGTTGAGCTTCCTTCGTTTGGCTTGTGGTGCAGAATCAGTAGCAAAACTCTGCATCAAAGCAGCATATGACTTTACAGCTAGAGCTGGTTCCGCCTCATCCTCATCGTCACTAGATTCCTCTCCACTCTCCATTGCTTCATCCTGGCTTGATTCATCAGATTCTGAATCTTCCTCATCCCTATGTATATAAGCCAGTGGTCCAGTTTCCGTAATTGAATATTACTCACTCTTCCTTTTGTTGTGCTAACCTGGCACTGTCAAATACAGGCCTTCCTCTACCTCTACCTCTCCCACCTCTAAGCCCACCTCTTCCTCGTGGACCACCTCTACTACCACCCCTACTACCTCCCCGACCTCTAAAACTGCTTCCACCACCACCACGACCTCCTCTCGAAGTATTTCTCTGTCCAAAGGCCATTTTCTGTTGTGGAATATCAATGAAGTTCGAAATACATCATGCTCAATGGCTGAACAAAAAAAAAGTTCTGGCGAATCCTTATCTTAGCTTCATCAGGGCTCAGGGAAAAAAAAGTTTTGGATCAAAGATCATGGGCTTTCAAATCAATGTGATTGTGTTAAGAACAATATTAAGAAGAAGAAAAAAGTAAAATCTATTACTTTCAAATAACAAAATCCAAAACAACCTACTTGTAAATCTCTCAACCTATTCTTCAAGTGCGTACCTACTTTATAATACATACTGTAATAATATATATCAAATCGAGGGGAAATTCTTCAAGTCTTTTAACGAAAGCTTATCTTAGCGTGATTAGATCCTTGTGTCGCGCCCACACAAAAATCCCACTTGCGCAACTTGGTTTGCAATTGAAGACGACGAGGACAAATTCCTATTTAAGACCCTACCACAATAATTCGTCCGCCAGACTCGATACCGAAATAATTTTAGCCCAGCATGGCAGTCGGTACACAGTCCTTCCTTCATCTCGCGCGGCCACTCGCACCCGCAAGCATTGGGGTCCAGCCCACCACCGCACCTTTAAATGTCATAATTCAACACCAAGTACGATATTTTCCTTAGCTCGAAAACCTCACAATATCCCAAAACTAACGAGTATGAAAATAGGCCGTATTCTCGATCCTCGACCATGCCATTCGTCGCGATACCAGCGTTACCCAAACCCCACGCGTCATCGGTGCGCTCCTCGGAGTCCGCTCTGAAGATGGCATGGAGTGCGAAGTGCGCAACTGTTTCGCCATTCCCCATACCGAGACCGAAGACCAAGTCGAAGTCGACGTCGAGTATCAAAAGAACATGCTCGCTTTACAATTGAAGTACAATCCTCGCGAAGTCCTCTTGGGATGGTATACGACTTCTCTTGAACTTAACAGCTTCAGCGCCTTAATTCAAAACTTCTTCGCTAGCCCCGAAACTGGAACTTTCCCACACCCTGCTATCCATCTGACTGTTAGCACTGAGGCTGGAAAGGAGATTGAGGCAAAAGCATATATCAGTGCACCAGTTGGTGTAAATGCTGAGAGGGCGGCCGAGAGCTGTCTTTTCATTCCAGTACCATATGAGATTAAAGTTGGCGAATCAGAGAAGAGTGCTTTGGAGTTGATCTCTGGTGCCAAGGACAGCGAGAGCCGTGCCGCACCAGTAGTTTCCGATATTGAAGGCTTGGAGCGAGCCGTTGACCAGACCATCGATCTTTTGGAGAGAGTATCCGAATACGTTAGTTCCGTCTTGGACGAAGAGAGAGAACCATCAAATGCGCTTGGTCAATTCCTGATGAATGCTTTGTCATTGGCACCAAAGGTTGATGCTCAAGACATTGAGCGTGACTTCAACAACCACATCCAAGATGTTTTGGTCGTCTCTTACCTCGCCAACACTATCCGTACTCAAATCGACCTTTCTCAAAGATTGGCCACCGCAACCCTTACCATGGGAGGCTCAGACGTTCTTGCAACATCCGGCAGCGGCGAAGGTGGAGAGAAGACCGAGCGTGGACACGGACAGCGAGGTGGCAAGCGAGGAGGAAGAGGTGGCAGAGGAGGCGGACAAACACGAGAGCCAAGAGAGCCAAGGGAACCCGCCGAGTAGTAGACGATGATGAAAATAAACCCTTTCCATAATTTACAAACTCTGTGCATGTGGATGGAAAAGTATGGCGTTCAGGTAGGCTCTAGGCCAATTCTTATAGTTTCAACATTATCGTTTATGTCACCATGTCACTATGATCATTCATTCAATGCTCTCCGTAGGGTGAAAAATAAGCCATGATTGGTAGATGTGAAACTACGCCAAAGATTTCTTTTCATTGAAATAACAAACAATTTGACAATTCAAAATGAAATCTAGTTTCTAGTCGGCAAAATACCACGAGGTGAGATATCAGAAAGGTTCAGGGGTATGCAATATAATTAACGAGGCTTTGTCGGTTTCACGGAAACTGGGTAATCTGGATGTTTTACTATTGATCACTGATTTCCTCTACAGAAAACATTGCATACTGTAGTCAAATGTATTGTATTTGTATTCGTGGGTCTATCGCCAATATAAACCTGGTACTTAAGATGAGTTCGTTTTAATGCCCGTATTTCCCACAAACTCCACCAATGCTACCATACGCCACCGTTTGTTCATCACAGAATATTCGCAATCCCTCAAAGACACCTAAACGCCAGTGGGAGGCTTTGGGGGTAAAGTTGCCGGGTTGCCAAAGTTGGGAAGATGACTTCCAACTTGGCCATTTGACACCATACCCTGGGGCATTCCTTGTGGCATAACATGAGGCATTCCTTGTGGCAGACCTTGAGGAAGGCCTTGCGGCATATTCTGATGCATCATTGCCCTATGTGCCATGTGTGGAGATGCATGATACGAAGGCAAAGAGCTATTAGATCCTTGTCTCGCCATGCTATAACCCATTGCAGCCCCGTACTGTTGTTGGGGTGGAGAGAAGTTGTTGTAAGGGAGGTGAGGAGAGCCATGGTGTGGAGAGCCGTGGTGAGGAGATCCATGATGAGACATGGGCTGCGGGATAGGAAGACCTTGACTGCCGGGGACAAATGATTGCGTCTTTGGGTTGAACGCATGCCTATTGAAACTTCCAGGAATCGGGTGTTGGCTTTTAGGGTCAGCCGGGTTTGCCGTGCTGGGTAATTGTCCAAAAGCGTAAGGAATGGTGTTTGGTGGGCCTCCAGCGACAGGTCCTCGAGGTTGATAGGAAGCACCTGGATACTGATTTTGTGGAATCCATTGCTGCGGAGGCTGTGGGGACTGCGCTGGTGTGCCGTACGTTGTAATTGGAGCACTATGAGGTTGATAACGTGGCTGACTTTGTTGAGGAAATTGCTGATTGAATGTCAGTATATACAAATTGTAATCAACGAAGCGTGATTTCACTTACCGGTGGTTGTATGTTATTGTATGGTTGCATATTTCCATTGTTCATCATGGTAGGGTTAAATGGCTGCGGAGGTGAAACGAACTGAGCTTGCATCTGGTTCTGAAAATTGTTTGGCATGGCACCATTGTATTGCTGAACTCCCATTGCGCCATAATTCTGGGTTGGAATCCACGCTGGTTGAGCCTGTTGCTGTGGAAAATACGGTGTGTACTGAGATCGAACGTCGAAGCTTTCAGAGTCATCACGACGCTGTTTTCCGACTTTGCCCCTCTTACCTTTATCCTTCGTGGACACGGAGCTGGAACGTGACATCTCGTTACCGTCTTCTGTTTCTAAACCATTATTAGCGACCCAATCCCATTGTTCCAAGTCAGATCTTGCGAGCTTACCTGGTGTAGCCTCTCCAGATTTATCTTCTTTGCCAAAGATTCGTTCCCGTGCGGCAAGATAAACTGCTTCTCGCTCCTCTCGGGAAAGTCTTCATCTAAAGTCAGCCTTAGGCTCATAATAAGGATACCGGGTATTATACTTCTCTTTAGCAGACTGTGCCTTTTCTTTGGCTTCGCTTCCCGTCTCGGAAGTAGCTTTTGAAGGGCTCGGTCCAGTATCACCATCACCACCTCTACGCATAATCTTCATTGCAGGTAGGGTAGGAGGAGGGGTATTTCCAGTAGTAGGTGGATTGGAGATGCTTGTTAAGGATGGCGGAATTCTGCAGAATGGTGTTCGGAAGATACGCACTGCTCCAATTACAGCATCAACTTGATGCGTCATGTGGTAATAATCCGCCAACTTGTGAGTCAACATTCTGCAAAAGGAGTTACATGGTGGCAGATCAATGAATGGTTCCCTTCACGTGTATTAGTCATGCCACGATGGAAGTTATGCAGGGGTTGAGTCTTACTTAGAATCCTTCACAAACTCAATAACATCTTGCTCGAGACGAAGCAGAAATATGCGGTCTTTTGGCGATTCCAATGCCTCCAAAAGTTTCTCATCCGGGGTCTGGCGATAGAATAGTGTAAATGCTTCAGTGGATCCTGATGGACCTACAAGCGGCTTAGATTTATCATCTGTGGTTTGCTGTCCAGATGAACCACTTTGAGGAGTAACAATGCCCTGGATTTGGCGCTCTTGCATGACTTGTGTACTACGTCGATCAGGGGCCTCATAAAACTGGGCACGGTAAGCTCTCGCAGCTGCTTCAGACCCAATCCTAGAGCCGGCAACAATGGAACCACGACCCGAAAATGTATCATCGTCTTCAGCTGCCTTTACGCTTGCGCTGTCATCGGGACGTAAGGACTCCTTCTCATCCAAAGCAAATGTTGTACCTGAGGTGATGCTCTTTCCATCCAAGCTTGGAGGCTTGGTACCCAAGTCGGACCCGGATTCTGTTCTCTGAAATAGGTCGTCCGAAAATCCATCGCCCAAATCTCGTTTGTGGGTAGGAGGTGCAATTCCTGAGCCGTTGACAACAAGACTTGGTGTACTATCACGGATATGCATCGCTTTGACTGCATCTGCCAAATCCGATTCCTTATTAGCGACCATAGGTTTGCTCTCTGCAACCGTCCTATGCTTTGAGGATTGGTTGTTTATCGCTATGGCCGTTTCTTTGAGAGTGGTCATGCCAATATTGTTGCTTGTAGCACTAGGCTTGTCTGTACTTTTGTTCTCATTTACAGTTGAAGTTGGAGCTAGATTCTCAGGTTTTGTATCTCGTACAGAAGATGAAGAGGCAGCAATTTTTGCGAAAGAAGCGAGCGCTACATTATCCTTCCCAGCTGAGGCGGCAACCTATGATCAATCTTTGTTAGCCAGGCACGTAACAAGTGGTCTGAGGAATATCTCGTAGATTTGCGCACCTTTGCGAATGACAGCCTTGACGGGTCTGTCGTCATTGGCGCAGTAGCCATGATAAAAAGTATATTTTAAGAGTGTAAATCAAATCGCAGAAATGAGTGTAGATATCCAGATTGGACAATGTCGAAATCGCAGATTGATGGAGGGGCCGTCGAAGGGTAAATACTTATGGGAAGTAATGTAGATTAAGGGAGAAGGTTAATAAAAGCGTTCAATGAAAAGACGTGACATCTGGTCATTGTCGTTGCAGACAAGCTTTTGTAAAATAGTAATTCGGATTGAAGGTTTTCGTCCGTTTAGAATATTCGTTTCGCAGCACCAAATTCCGAATTGTCTGCTGGTAAAAAGAAGGGAAGTCCTGATGTGGTTTCGTTTTTTTCTGGTACAACCCACTTCCTTCAAAGATATAAGATATTTGGATGGATTACGCTGATACTCCTATTACCGGTAAAGTACTCGTAATAATTCCCCCCAAATAACTACAGTACAAATAACTCACAGTATCAATATAACCGTGATAGTTTGCTGAATTGGATGTTCACAAAGGAGATCTCAAAAATCTCCAAGGTGCATCATCAGTAAGTAGTAAGTAGGTAAGTAGAGAAATGATTGATTGATTGATTGTGCTGGCCAGGTTGAGTAGCACTGGTGGTGGTTGACAAGAAGTTTAAGGCTAAGAATTCTTTAGCGGGAATCCTGAATTTAAAGTGGGGATCAACGGGTAGGTAGGTAGGTAGGTAGGTAGGCCAAGTAAGGATTGAAAATAATATAATTATTATTATTTTTTATTTATTTATTTATTTATTTATTTATTTATTTATTTATTTATTTATTTATTTATTTAT
>NGKJ01000005.1:543031-560120 GCA_002162495.1 Myriosclerotinia curreyana
TATTTATTTATTTATTTATTTATTTATTTATTTATTTATTTATTTATTTATTAATTAATTAATTAATTAATTAATTATCAAACAAAAAATTATATTGTTGAGGATATACTTTGGTTCCTACCTACCTAATATGACAAACTCTACTCAGTAGTACTTTGTCTGCTATACTTCTATTTCTGAACTATAACCTTTTTATTTTCTGGTGGAAGCGCCTGAAGCTTCTGAGGATCCCTCATCCTCATCATCATCCCCCAATCCATAAATTCTTTCCACAGTTTTATACTACATATTAATTTTAGAAGTTCATTTCGTTTTACACACATCAAACTACGTATTGCAAGAACGATACCATAACTCCCTACATTAAAGCGCGACATCATTGGCATCATGAATCGCTATCATGGTATCAACAGACCAGCTACTATTGGGGGACCTTCGAAGGCATCTGCTTCAACTGTGTGCCAAAAGTGTCTCAAGAAAGATATGTTGACCTTTCAACAATCTGCTTTCTCATTGCTAACTAGTCTTTACGGCACTATAGCTATGAATGTAAGGCAAATGCGCAAGAACGCCCATACGTATCGCGACCCTCTCGAACACAACAACTCTCCAATCCTAAGCTTGTTCCAAAATTAACAAGTGATGTACCACAAGATCTCTTGAAGAAGTACGTATGCATCATTTAGGCCCTCTTCCTCGCCCTTCTGCTTTACCTCCAACAACCTCTCGGATTTAGTTGGGAAGGATATCATTAGGCCCCCAGTTCTCGCTGGGCCAATTTGTCATTACATATTTGGGGGCGCATTACGAGATTGGGATATTTGTCGAAGCTCTATTTTACGACTGGGATTACGGACTTATGCTAACTACTCATGTTAGAAAAGGTATTGCTGATGAGCAACTTGCGAAATTGGAGAAGGAAAGAGGTCGCAAACGTGAGAGACCGAATGAAGACATAGAAATGGGGGCTGCCAAGCGAAGACGTTCGGCTTCTTCAGCATCATCCGTCTCGACAATATCTACAAACATGTCACGCTCCCCATCACCGAGAGAAGCTCGCCGCGCACCAGATGCATACAATTCTAGGCCCGGAAGACGGTCACATTCACCATCCCGACCATCATCTAGTCGCTACAGGCGTAGAACCTCGAGCTTGTCGCCATCACCGCCACCTAGACAAGATACAAGAGGCTCTGGAAAGAAGCGAATGCGAGATTCATTCTCCTCCGTAGACTCTTATAGATCGTCCAGTCGCTACAAGCGTCGAACGCCAAGCTTGTCGCCATCACCTCCACCTAGACAAGATATACGGGACTCGGGAAAGAAGCGAAGACGAGACTCGTTCTCCTCCACAGACTCTTATCCTTCTAGAGATGCACAAGATATGAGAGATTCCAGAGAAAGAGGAAACAGCCGAAGTACCAGAAAGAAGTTCAACGATCGAAGCCCTGAGGTGCGTGGGAGAAGAACCGAAAGTCGAAGCCCCTATAGACGCAGAAGAGATCTTTCAATTGACAGGAGACGATTTGACGAGCCTCGGGCCAAGGAAAGGCGTAGGGAGTCTTTCGCGTCCGTTGAAACTCGTGCTCCACCCCCGCCGAGAGAAAGGAGTATGAGCCCTTTTAGTAAGAGATTAGCACTTACACAAGCAATGAATATGGGCCGATGAGAAATGGGAAAGACTGAAAGTAGTTGCGTTGGTTGAAAAATACCCTTTGGCTATCTGCCAACATTTGTATCTATATTAAATCTCTGGGACGCCATACGCCTCATACTATGCCTGCCATTGATAAACGCCCTTTGTACAATCGGATTATAACTCGAGGTGGACCTTAATTTAAATCTTCATCCTCTTTTTCCCGTCGCTCCTCTTCTTCCTCTTCCTTTTCTCGTAGTTTGACTCCCTCCACCAAAGCAACACCTTCCATTCCCATCTCCTCTCCACCTTCACTCGCATTTATTACGCCCTTCCCAGCCTTCGTCCTAGCCGCCTTCTGCGCGCTCTCAATTCGATCCCTCACTAGCCTTGCGATTGAGTTTTCCGTCCGTACATTCAAAACTTCCAATTTCTTCTGCAAATCCCTCTTCAAATCCCAATTAGGTTTCTTAGGCTGTAATTTGAACAAATCCACCCCCTTGTCATCCTGCTCATCTTCCTCCGCCTTCTTCCTAATTTCTTCCTCAACTTCTGCAGCCTGCTGCTCAAGTGTAGGTTTCTCGAGAGCTAATGTTGGAGGTGCCTCAAAACCAAGCTTGGGTCCTTTGGTCTCAGCATCGTAATTTCGTCCTGAGAGATGAAGCCTCGCGACATCCGGGGAGGCGGGTGGTGAGGGTGAGCGTGTGGATTCTGGTGCGACAATTTCGTCCGCCGGTTGCTTTCTTTTCAGAGATTTGAGCTTTGCGAGTCGCGCTTTGCGCTCATCTGCTGCAGCGCCTAGAGTGGCATGTGTAGATGACATTGCCCGGAATTTATATGATGTGAAAGATTATACGTGGAGCTTTCCGGTTTCTTTAGTATATTGCAAGCTATCCAGAATTAAGAAGGTTCAAAATAATTAAAATCGCAGCCGGGGGAAATCTTGAAGTTCTAATGCGGATTTTGATTGGTTCCCTGCAACCTCAGCCTGGTCTCACCCCGGCCGCTAAGATAAACCTTAATTTTTTTCCCGACTTTTTAGAATGAAGCTGCCCTCACTGACAGTATAGAGTGCCAGTCAATGGATTAGAAAATGCATGCCGGCAGCTGATGCCTCTATTTTCAAACACTCTATCAAGACGATGGTCGCCATCGGAATTGCCAATTCTTCCATTCCTCGCACCTAGGGTATTCCAACCATGGCCCTCCAAATGTGCCAGAGTTCACCTGAAAACGAAGGCAAATCGAAACCAAGGCGATGACGGACATTTACGATCAAAGGCTATGGGGAGGACAGATGCATATTCAAAATGTCTTAAGAATTCACCACCACATGCATTAATACAACCCGGGACGAAATATACTAGAGTTAACAAGCGGCGAACAACCCCCACTTCCTTTGCCCATGCGGACTTTCCTACCCAAGGTTCTATTAGACACTTTTCTTCGAATTCTGATTTCGGGGGTATAGATGAGAATAATGGAAGAGATGATTCGGCGACCGAGGTTCCCTCTAAAGCATCACATGAACTTGGGTCCCATGTACGGATAGAGACCCAGCCAGACACCATATCAACTTCTCAAGCCTTGGTAATGGAAGGTCATATAGAGAAAAGCTCTTCGACGGTCCCTCTTCGCGTGCGATCGAATCTTTTATCGCATCATTCGCCGGGAGTACACCGTGTGTCACTGAAAGATGTACCGGGAAGCCGCCCTTTGCGATTAAAGTGCATTGCCCACCACATACCTCTGAATGCCAAAGATGTTTCCCTGTCACGCGACAACGAGGCGAGTCGCCTCGAAGAATCCATCGACCTTTCTGCACACGATCGCCCAAGACCTACAGCTCAACAGTCATCATCTTCCAAGTCTCCATCCACACCTCAAATTGAAAGCTTGAAAGGTTCAGCATCATCATGTCCTTCTCCATCTACCAGCACACCACCCGAGAAATTCAGCAATGCTTCCGATTCGTCACATCAACCGGTCCCACAAGCATTGCATGGCCATTATGAGCTTTGGGCAAAGCAACAAGGACTCCCAGAGCTCGCGACTAAGTATCTGAAGATAAACCCGGACGCAAAAGCCAATATTATGAAGCTACAAATTTGGTCTTCTCATTTTGCAATTATTAATCAACGACATGAAAATGCCTTGAAGGGTTACCCTAAAATAGAGTATAACAAGGTGCTTGTTTCGGATTTTCCCGCGGCAGCAAGATTGCTATTCATCAAGCAAGACAATGTCGCTGCCCTGGCCAGCATTTGGCGTCGAGTTCCTGTAGGAATTCGTTCTCATATTTGGGAAGAACTGATGCTTACATCAATGGATCAATATCCTGGTTCCACTCTCAAGTTACTCCTCGCGACGTATCATGAACTACCTCTTCCGCCACAATGGGCCGCAAATGATTGCCTTGATTTTATAGTATCTCATTATTTTGGATCAGCAGAGAGCAAACCCACTCCAGAATCTTTCGCACCCGATGATCTTCGACAAATTTTTGCGAGTATTCGATATCTTCAATTTCGCGGCCTCCGACTTAGTTCGCGCTCGGTGTACTTGTTACAATCAATGATGAATGAAAGACAATTCAGAATATTCTATCTCGTGCTGGCAAGAACAGGGCAACATCTCAATGGCAAGACTTTACTAAGATTTACCTATCGATTTGCTCGGTCTCAAGAGACAGACTTGGCTTTCCAAGTTCTTCAGCAGGCCACTAGACAAGGCATTCATTTGAACCTTGAGAGATGGCCACAAATCTGCAATGTACTTCTTGCCAGAAGATATCGTAGCCTTGATTCCCAAGTCACTGACACGGAGCTATTCGATTACATGTTGCATCACGGTCTGAAGCCAGGCATTTGCACTTACAACATCCTGATTCAAAATTCGATTGAAGCCGGGGACCATGTTACGGCGTGGCAAATCTATGATATGATGATTGAAAATGGGGTCATGGCAGATGTGTACACCTATTCGATCATGTTGAATGATGCCAAAGTACGCGAGGATGATGCCGCGGTGGATAGACTGGTTCACTGGATGCACGTGGACGGTGTTCAAAATTCTTATACTGTCACCGACATCTTGGATTCAATATTCCTCTTACAAAGACGAGAGTATTTCAGACGTCCCCCGAGCGAGAGAAAACATCTTCCAACAGCATTCTCACAAATGCTTCCGATATATATGAAGAACTTCAACGTTGAACCATTAGCTCAGCTTATTCCTCACTTTGAGGAAAATTTCCTAGCTCAAGCGCCAATAAATTCTGCCGGCGAGGTAGACGACATCTCGGTTGCAGATACTTACCAAGATGCGGAGCAAGACCAGCATCCTTCTGATCTGTCTCTTATGGCCGATCCCCAATCCACACTATCAAACCACGAGTCTGACGTTGAAGGTGTTCTGATAGAACCGAATCATGTGACTTTAATAGTGATGCTGAAATCATACATTGGAAGCGTTCGTAACTATAAGGCTTTGCTTGGATTTTACAGTAACTTCAAATCCTTAATAACAACACGAAACCCGATAGTCGCCCCTCTATTAAAGGAGGCCCAGATATACAACCATCTGCTTGTGGGGTTGGGTCATCTGAATGCTCCAATGCACGATTGTCTTCAAATCATCGCTGACATGCAGACTCCTCATTCCAAAACGAGCCACTCAACATCGGGCAGTGAGACTGATCAGTCTCACAATGAAAATGATATTGTTCAGGTGCCCAGTACCTTAGATGAAAGCGACCCCAGTTCTGAGTCGGACGATACCTCCGTTAATTCAACTGACATCAGTTTCCGTCCACCACCTCCCAGTCTTCATACATGGACTACATTACTAAATGTATTCATGCAACGTCACCAGCCTCGTGCAGCTGAAAAGGTGCTACAGATAATGATTGAGAAGGAGGGTGTAAAGCCAAATCAGGCTACTTGGAATGCCTTGACTATGGGCTATATGAGACTCCAAGACCCTCTCATGACCGCCGATGCCCTTATTCGAACAAAGAGGTCTGGATTCACTGTTGACCAAATTATGTCAAGTAGATGGTGGCTCAGATTTCAAGCTAGAGCTCGTTTAAGTGAAGCCTTAAAATCTGCCTCTGGTGGCAATGAAACCTCTTTGGCAGATGTAGCCAATGCTATGGAGTCCGAATCCGAAATGGCGGATCCGGTTGAGGACGAAATCGTAGATGAAGAGGTCTTGGAGGCTGTCACTTTCAAGACAGGAGATGTATATCGCATTCTTAAGCACCGTCTTCACGCCGTCAACTCACCTGTCTATCCCAATTGGATATATGATGCTATGCTCCGTCTCGGAGAAGAAAATATCATCGAGCAGGAAGCCGATCCAATTTTCGACGATTTAGCTGAGTCTGGACTAGAATCGACTTCATCTCTGGATGAACCAAGAAGTGCAATCGAAAAGGATTTGGGTCAGTTTCAGGGTAGCCAAGGTACTGGAGCATCGTCACTGGCAGATGATCATGTTGAACAATAACGACAGCCATCAGAGATTGAAGATGAAAAACTGTCAAGGCTACTACAAACCAATACGCTAATAGTCCGGAAGGCGAAATACAATGAAACTGTCCCCGGAGGCAAATGCTTATGGCCGCCGGTTTCAGGAAATGGGTGCGCTCGTAGGTGGAAGCCCAAGCAGTATTTACGTATTAGGATGAGGATGAGGATGAGGATGAGGATGAGGATGAGGCTTTTATTGTTTATACCACTTTTGCATTTGATTGCAAGTATATATATGTGCATCTGATACGATTACTTGGGTTGTAGGTTGTATTGGATATAGATGGTATTACCCACCAATAAAAACGAGGTTGTAACTTATTAAATGTATATATGTACATTATGATAGATTAGACGAAATCAAAATCCAGCTAAATACAAATCAAATGCTTCTTATTATTCCCATGTTCATATGTTCCCATAGTTTATTTTAGTGATTGAGAATAGAACTTTATTATATTCATGTTTCGCTTCTGGGGATGCTCCCGGTGAGCTTTTTTGATTTATACTCCCGGTGAGCTCTCTGCGGAGCTGATCCGATAAGACGAGGGGTACTTATCGGACCCGCTAAGTTTTCTTGGTGGGGGTTATATATCGACTTCAGGTTTTCTCAATATTTGAATGCGAAGCTAAATATAGTTAAGCATCAGTATTTTCATCATGCCAGACAAGGACGCCGGTACTCCAAGAGTTTTCCTAATTCGACAGTAAGTGTATGCTCGCGGCCTAGAGAGGGCTTGATTGAAACATCCTTCCGGCTTGGAAATCTGTCAAAGCATGGATTATACCTCAATTTCTCACTCTGATGTAATTTTTATATACTGACTCAATGTCAGTGGTAAGTCACTTGTGGCTCTTTTACTGCTATAGTTCACATTCGAAATGTACATGGTGCAAACACTGCAAATGGCTGTTGAGGACTTCAATGAATAAAGTTTCTGACCTCACCATGAACCAGGCGAGACAGAATGGACGATTTCAGGTCGCTACACAGGCCGCAGTGATATTCCCTTAACTCCCCATGGAGAGAAACAAGTCTCTTCCTCTGCCCGTGTTTTAGTTGGTCCAGGAAAGATCATCGATCCCTCAAAACTCGCCCACCTTTTCATAAGTCCACGAACTCGGGCTCGCCGCACATACGAGATTCTCTTCGACAAAGACACACAGGAGGGACTTGAGGATAAGACGGAAATTACTGAAGATATACGGGAATGGGAGTACGGTGCATATGAGGGGCTCCTGACGGCACAGATTCGAGCAGCTAGAAAAGAGAAGGGATTGGATAGTGAGAGGCCATGGAACATCTGGCTGGATGGCTGTGAAGATGGAGAAACTGCAGCTCAGGTGTCGGATCGGCTGGACTCGGTTATTGCGAAGATTCGTGAGATTCAGGGACCATACATGCATGGAGAGAAAGGTGTAGATGTTGTTTTGATCGCACATGGCCATATCTTGAGAGCTTTCGCGAAACGGTGGATTGGGTTTGAGCTTGGAAGAGCACTACCCATGATGCTTGAGCCTGGAGCCGTGGGGGTCTTGAGTTATGAACATCATAAAGTTGATGAGCCAGCTTTCTTGTTGGGTGTGAATATGGGTGCGGATGAAGAGTAAATATAGAATGTCTGAAACGATAGACTCTATATCGAGATTATAGCAAACGCTTTGGCTGAACACCTGATTGTGCAAAATTGGGGTATCATGATTTTCTTTTGAATGTGTACAAGAACAGTCCTTCCCTGGTAAAAACCTCTCGATCCTGATCCTCAATTTCCTCAATTAAGAACTTCTTCTTTGCATTCTTCATAAACTGCATATCCGCTCTCCTCCTTTTCTTAAAACAGAAATAAATAACCGCATCTTTCGATAACTCTAGCAGTTCTTCCAGAGTGTGAAGGAGTAACGGAAATGCTGGCTCAAAATAAACACAATCAGCTGCTAGAATAACATCTGGTTTGTCCTTCACTACAAGATCTGGTAATGGTTCGCCCCTATAATCTAGTTAGGAGACGAACAGGAGCATGATATTTGCCAACTTGCCAATTTAAGATAAGTGGCTTGACTTTCGACTCTATTTCATTAAGAAGAATATTCCTCTTCATAAGCTCAAACATTACTTCCATATCCGAAAGTATCAACGGAGATTGAAGATCACATGCAAGAGCCACAGCCAATCCCACCAAACCACCCCCGGCACCAAGTTCCAGTCTAGAATTTTATTAGTTATTAAAATTGAAGCAAGGAATATTCGAACGGAAAATATACATCTTAGCATCCTTCAGAGAATTCCTATGATACCTCAACATATGCTGCGCAAGCACCATACCAGCTGGCCATAGTTGACCACCACATCCTTTGGAGAGATCTTCGTGTAACTTTAATGGGGGATCGAGGAGGCCGGAAAAGTTTACGGTGGTAGTTGTTGCGGCTTTATAGGTGGGAAGGGGCGCGAGATCAATTCCTATTGCTAGAGGGGAGAAGTCTGGGGAGGGAGATCTGGAAGTCATTTTGGGTATTTGGAAAATTTAGGGAATATTGATATTGTTGTCGCTACTTTGATATATTGCCCCACTATCCCGCCAGGAATTCTGCTGCATTATGTAAGCCATATCGCTTGATCAATTCACCGCCTTATGAGAAGCTACTTCATCCCTTCATTTACTCTCCCTGTGACAACTTTTTCTCATGGAGCAAAAGTATATCTCCCTGCTCTGGAGAATTCAATATACTCGGCAAGGAATGTTGAACCATTGACAATGATGCAGAATTTAACAAAGATTGCACTAATGGGACATTTCGAGGATTTAGACGAACAGTCACTAGCTACCTTCCAACCTCCCTATTCTACGGCCACAATACCACAAATTACTACCGGTAGTTGTTTGGATGGAAACCAGCCATAGAAAGGCATCCGAGAATGATACTTGGAAAGATTTCTTAACAGTCTTCTCACGTTTCAAAATTGCCACGAGATGTTTCTCGGCTTAGCGGGGCTGGTCAATGGAATTTGAGTATGTATCGCCTCGCATCAGCACGTCAACCTCCGTCAATATCTCGATTATCTGTTAAGGATACTGTCTTACCCCTTGCGTCACGATGATTCTTGAACTTCAGGTAAGGTGATACCGATAGGTGGATCTCCCTCTACTGCGCCTTTAGAATACCTAGCGATGGCAAGTCCATGATATCTAGCTTTTCCTATGTCGAATTTCATCTGCCAGTCGCCGTTTTCATCTGAAAATTTTGATGACATGTATTATCTCTCATTCTGTATGCAAGTAGTATCTTCATCCGGACTCATTGAGAATCACATCTGCAAGACTCTCTGGACATGGCACTGAGGACTGCTTTTTCTGCTATTGCCATCTTTGGAGCAGTCGCTGATGCTATACCAACAATCGCATATCCAATTAATTCTCAATTTCCACCTATTGCGCGCGTGTCAATACCATACTCATATACATTTCCTCAATCAACATTTACTTCAACATCATCTCTCAGCTATAGTTTATCGGGCTCACCTCAGTGGCTCTCCATAGACAGCACTTCTCGAACATTATCTGGTGTACCATCTAGTAGTGATGTTAGTGCTGGGACGGTGACAGAAATTACCTTCGGGGTGATTGCAAGCGACTCATCAGGCTCTGTGACGTCGAATACTACTTTAGTAGTCTCCAAAAACTCATCACCGACAATTAAGATACCAGCGCAATCACAGCTTGCTTCGGAAGGGCCTTTCTCAGCACCTTCTACGTTGTTGTATCACCCTTCATCACCCTTCAAGATCAGCTTTGACCCGTCAACATTTTCGAGCAGTGCCGGAAAAGACCTTAAATACTATGCGTTGACAATCGATGATACACCTCTGCCTTCATGGGTCCTTTTCGACGATAGTACACTTACTTTCAGTGGTGAAACACCAGAGTATGCCTCCCTCATACAACCACCGCAAACTTTCGGAGTTCAACTTATTGCTTCGGACGTGTCTGGATACTCGGGAGTATCTATTCCCTTCAATATTAGGGTTGGGGTACACCTTCTAGCATTTAGTACAATAAATTCGGTTGTCAATGCTACACCAGGGGTAGAAGTCAACTACACGGGTTTACAAAACAGCATTCAACTCGATGGACAGGCTGCCAATGCTTCAAGCTTAGTCTCTATTACGGCTCAAACACCAGCATGGCTTACCTTCGATAATACTACGCTCAGCCTGACAGGCACACCACCAAGCGATGCCATTTCGTATAACGTGTCTGTGCAAGCAGTGGATATATATGGGGATAATGTCAATACTGTGGTCCTCATCAAGATAGCTACGGCATTATTCGTTGGTCCCATCAAAGATGTGGATGCAACCATTGGATCTAAATTCTCTTTTAGTCTTGGTGCCTACATTGAGAACACTTATGATACCACTTTAACTGCACAAGTGTCTCCACCAACAGATTGGATATACTTTGATTCTCACGGATTTGTGATATCAGGGAAGGTGCCTGCCTCTGCTCAGCCCTCAATCATAAATATTACACTCACAGCAACTTCCAAGACATCAAAGCGCTCCAGCTCCGAATCTTTCAACTTAACCATCAATCCTTCAGATGGGGCCTCGTCTACGGGATCACCTGGCTCGGACCCATCGGGATCGAGTACAGCTGCAGCATCCGGCACCAATCCTTCTTTTAGCAAAGATTTGAGCAAAGGAGTGATAGCAGCAATTGTGGTTCCAATACTTATTATTTTCATCGCACTTGTTCTTTGTCTTTTCTACTATCGGAAGCGACGCTCTAATTCCTCGCTACGTGCAGGGCGCCCTTCCAAAGAAGATATTTCAGGCCCCATGAGAAGCACGTCTAGCGTAATTGAGCGCACGTACTCCGCCAAAAAGATTGAACCGCTTCAGCTCGATACCTCTGGCTTCTCCATCGATGCTAGCTCTAGCATTTATACGTCGCCCACACCCAATATTGTGGTTCACGACAATCGCAAATCGCTCCGACGCTCACAAACTATGGCACCAAAGTCCAATTTCCGCGAATCTCAAAGCTCAGGGAATCGGGTGCGTGCTTACTCGGAAAATGCTATGAGCAAAACTCCAAACAGGAGTACTTGGAGGGATACTCAAGAAACTGGTTATACTTTTGATAGTTCGAGAACAAATAGTAGTAACATGCTACAACGAAACTATTCTAATTATTCCCGGAAAGGACATACGAGACGATCGCAATATATTATGGGCAATGATCCAAGGTCAAGGAATAGTGATATGAGTCAACTTGGGACTTCAAGTCTTCTCGGCACCAATCATTCAGACGGCACAATACTGAACCTAACGGACAGCAACTTTTCATCCTCCCCTCTAGATAACTTTTCTGTGCTTTCGGGAGATTGGAGCAAAGCTGCACGACCGCCTCTTGCACCACGGCAGAGTAAACAGGGTCAGAATACCGATAAAAGACGAGTACATCGAAAATCGACAACTCGGAACTTAAATTTCACATTAGGAGATGGTTTGGATAAAAGGATAAGTGGAATTGGCCATGGAGCTCGAGAATCAATATCCTCGTTCGATGCTCTGAGAACTCCAGGCAATAGGGGAAGCATAGGCCATGGTCAACACCCGAGCCTCGCCCGCAATTCTCGCACCTGGAAAACGGTGAATACAATTGATACAGATGGTGACAAACATAGAAGTGCAACGAGTGTATACTCAACCGCCTCCACCGATCTCCTGAAATTTGGACAAGCGACTGTTTCGCCAAGTGGAGGTAAAGAAATGCTGAGCATAAAAACAGTGCCTCAAAGTCCTCTAGCACCAGCACCAATATGGGAACAGGAGACTGGAGGAAATAGTAGAATGTCTTATAGTAGCATCAATACACGTCCTGTTTCCCGACGCGGAGGTGTCTCTCCATTCTTCAGCGGTGGCGGAATGGTTTCAGTACGTCGAAAAGCAAGGAGAAGCTATGCGGACTCCCCTACTGTTCCAGAAGAAGTACATATTGGCGACGAACTAAAAGTCGCCGGTACAGGGATCAACAACGAATCATTAGGTATAACATACCCTAATGGCTACTCCAGCGCCAAAGAAGGAACACGCCAATTACGCTCTTATATCCAGGCTACATTTAGCAAATCACGACTTAAGGGAAGTGATAGTATGATGAGTATGGATAGTCGCTTCGACAGCGTTTCGCCCAGTATGCAAGAATTGCAAATTAGCCACGGCCCGAGCCAAGCAAATATATCACAAAGTCAAAGTCGCCACACGCAACTCGTTGAGATGGATCGAAGAGAACGTGAAAAAGAAGTCGGCCAGGAAAACATGGAAGCAGGAAGCGATATCCTCCCCAGCGAATTCAGCGCCGGCAGTTGGGAAAGTATGGGGGAGAGCACGGATGTGGATTCGCAACCGAATTTTATTCGTCATGGAACCGATACCACTGTTCCACAGATTCCGCAACTTCCTATCACAGAAGTTACAGGTGCTAGAGCAAGGAGTAACACCCTAGCGATCACCTCCTTCTCCCCCTTCCTCTCCAACCCGTACTCCTCCGAATCTGAATTCCAATCCCAATCCCAATTTCAACATGCAAATCCACGACGCTCCACCGAAACCGATTTAAAAGGCAAAGAAAACGAAGGCCGAGAGGAAAGCCCCACGATGGGTAATCTAATTGTAGGACCCAATGCGATCATGGTGATGGGGGCGGGGAGAAGACCGATTAGCGTGGATGCGAGGGAGAATAAGAGGATTAGTAGTACGAAGGCAAAGATTGGGAGGCATGGGGAGGGGAGTAGCGTGACGTTGGGGAGCTTGTTTGGGGGTGTGGGGAGTCCGCCGCCGAGTAGGGGTGGGGTGGTGGATGGGAAGGGAGTAGTGTGACGCTTGGGAGCATGTTTGGAAGTCCGCCGCCGAGCAGAGGTGGGAATGGGAATGGGAATGGGAAGGGGAAGGGGAGAGTGGGGTATGGGGGTAGCGAGGGGGATTTTAGTGCGTATATCTAGGGGCGGGGAGTTGTGTCGGGTGAATGATTGGGTATACGTTATGGTATTATGATTGTGTTAGGAGTTATGAATTATGCATAGGATGGGTAATACTGCAGTGAGGAAGTAAAACTTTTGTTATTTGGATGTTGAGGAATGAGAATCTGAAGGGTTTATGGGTGTGGAATAGTGTTATTTCAGAACTAGAAGATAGGAATAAGCTCAATCTTTCTCAATGCTCTTGCTGAATCACAACTGAACTTCCAAACCTTCTCAAAGCATCTCAATAACCTCTCCTCCAGCTCCTCAACCATGGATTTCACCGTTCTCTTCCCCACTGCCCTCACCGGCTCATAATATGCACCACTCAAGTCAAGAACAGACGATACGAAGATAGCTAGAAACAGATTCAATATGCACAATAGGTATATATTGACTGTAGGCTTGCGTTGGTTGAAATATCTGTCGATATGACATCGTCAAGGTCGAATAGTCACGTGAAAATCACGAGGACATAACTATGTGCTTCGTACTTAATATATCAGACGCGAGATCGTATGCTAGAAAGGCGCAGGGACATTAAGGAAAGAATATAAATTATTTGACCTTGAAGTGAAATGAAGTTGTGGTAAGAAAAAATACTTTCTGTCTGTTGGCTTGCATCCCTCTATTTTCTTTCACCCCCCAACTCCAATCAATATAATTTCATCGCAAAATGTCATCACAGAAGAATGCCAGCCATGCAGAAATATGGGATGATTCCACACTTGTGAACTCATGGAATGAAGCTCTACAAGAATATGAGGTAAGAAATTCGACCCGATGATGAGAACTTTTGTTGATGAAACAGCGATACCATAGTATTCACGCTCGAGGAGAGAGAGTCGAGGATGTATTGAATGAGTTCGAGAACCCAAAAGACGGTTTGTAAGTCATCGATTTCCTTAATTATTATGTCATCACTAACCTCTCGTAGGGAAGGAGTAATGGATGAGGATAGTGGAGAGGTTGTTGAGGAATTTCCGGATGAAAATATTATCAAGCAAAGCGAGTTTGAAAATACAGACGATCAAACTTCGAAAGACACCGAACCCAAAGTAAGTATTGAGAATGATCCACCGATATAAATCTTGACTAAATCTTTATCACTTTCTAGCTTGAAGATCCTACACCAAAGGTGACTGAATCTCGTCCTCCATCATCAAAAGCTCCAACACTGCCACCACAGTTAATTGGCCAAGGTGAGACGTGCAAACGCCGTTATGAGATGCTTTTCGGTTCTGGCTAACGTGGAGTTCTCATACAGTTCACGATGACAATCTTAAGAATTTACTGATGTCTTGGTACTATGCTGGCTATTACACTGGACTTTATGAAGGTCAACAGCAGAATCAGGGACCAAAGTAAGCGTGCTTAACAAGCATCAAGTATGGGATGAATCGTTTTGGGGGGGGGAATAATCGTCACTATCGCGACTATCTGTGACACGGATAGTTTGGACCATCTGATCTTATTATTCAAGGTGGAGCATTAAGGTTTGGTATTGGTATTGGTACAGAGCTGTGCCATTCCGTGCTTGTGTGGCAGATGTCAAAAGAGCATGAGGATGATCTTATGGTACCTTAAGCTTATACCTTATAGAAGCACCAACGTTACAGGAGGTATACAATACATAAGTTATATGGTTTCATCTCATTCTTTTCTTTTCTTCTAACATTAATTAAAGATTGCCCCATGTCCATTCACCCGATCATCGTCCCAATAATACGACAGCTGAGACGAATCTGATACGCGACAGGAGGTTTCAAAACAGTAAATGTTAGGGTTGGACCAGGGTATCATATCCCTATGGGGCAATGATTGAGCTTCAATATAGGCTGTACTATAGCCTGTGCGCAAAATCTTCAGCGACTTCCAATATTAAAATACAGGGGTTTTCATCACATCTTCATCCAAACCTCGTTTCTAAGTGTGTAAACTACCGGTCTACAACCTTGAAATTGAGATTCCTGGTAGTATGTTCCCTTGTCTGATCAGACTGGTTATAGGTAGTGCAAGTGACTCTGACTATTACTCTAACTCTGACCCGGGCAAGTAGGTCTCCGAGTGGTACGATAATTCCTGGAGACTTTCTCCTCCGTTCATTGAATCGTTTCGACCAAGGATGTTCGAAGCAAGCGCTTTTACTTCTTTCTATGAGCCCCAGTATTGTATTTTGTTGTATTGTCAGCAAGTAAATCTCATGGATAGATTAATATCAAGACCATCCCCAAGACCTCATTCATAAACTTGTGAATACTTTCATTCATACTTCCTTTACTTTTTTCCAATTAATTACTATCACGAGCAGGCCCTCGCCAACTGGCTACTATTACCACTTAACTCAATTCACGATCATTATACAAGCCAAGATAACTTTGATAGTTTCACTTTCTCCGCAGAGCGGCTTAGATTTCACTCATTTGCATTCTATTCATCTTATATCTATACGACACCGAATCCTTAATATATTCACCATGAGATCTTCAGTCATCGCAGCATTGTGCGCAGCACCATTGGCTTTGGCCGGTAATCTTCAACATGACTTGGTTGGAAGAGGAGTAGTTACACCAGAATATGTCGAGAGTTCATCGGAGCTAGTTGCCAGGGCGAATGAAATCACAGTTGTGCAGGCTAAGAGTGAAGACATCATCATTATCTGGACCAACAATGGTGGCGGAGCAGCGACTCAGACATTAATTGAGACTAAGACGGTTACTCAAAATGGAGCAGCTGCAACCGTAGCCGCTGCCGCCGCAACACATACTGTCACAGTTGGAGGTCCTTCAGGTCTTGTTTACACACCTGAATCGGTTACCGCCGCTATAGGAGATATGATTGTGTTCAATTTCGAATCTAAAAATCACACCGTCACACAATCAGCTTTCGCAACGCCTTGTGAAAAGTTAGCTACCGGGGGAATGGATTCAGGGTTTGTACCCAATGCGAACAATTCCATCACACCACCCCCAGCAATGGCTATGCAAGTCATGGTTGACACACCTCAATGTTAGTACAATTCATCACACTCAATCATTACCATACTAATCGGCATTCAGGGTTTTACTGTCGTCAAGCCGGTCATTGTGGTCAGGGAATGGTCTTTAGCATCAACCCGACTGCCAGTAAAACCCAAGCCATGTTCAAAGCCATGGCGGTCGCACAGAACGGTACTGGAACCGCGAGCGCCATCCAAGGTGGAGCTTCAGCCGGTGCCGCCTCTGTTGCTTCAGCAGGGGCTGCAGCTGCAACGGTTGCTTCTGGAACAGGCACGACCGCTTCCGATGGAACATGCTCGTGTAGTTGTCTCTGTGGACAAGCGGCTTTCCCCGAAGCTGCTGTGCAGGGAGTTGGAATGTTTGGTGGTGTCTCGGGTTAGTATTTCCTCATCCCTCATCGTTTTCATGGCTTAATTCTAACAGCCGTGTAGGTGCCATGCCAAGAGCTTTACTTGAGAAATAAATGGATGGATGGATGGGTGGGTGATGGTCGGATACTTCTTTTCTTCTTCACATACCCGAATCAACAAAGTTAGAATGGGGAAACATGTACAGGAGTTTACTATTATTTTTTGATGTGGGATAGCAGTAGCTCAGTTCCATGTATATGACTGGATCGTATGTTGGATTGGATTGAATTGGATTGGAGTGGAGTGGTTTAAAGATATGAGATGAATTGCGATGATATGTTTTAATAGTTCTTTTTTTATAATATCCTTATTACAATTGAAAATGAATCAATGAATGAATGAAGTAATTCCACTTATTAATATCATCGACGTTTAAAAGAGACGTACCTAGGTATTCTATGCATTGTCATGACAATTCTATGGCAAAAGGAACTGTATATAGATAGATATACGATGATACGACGTCAAGGTTTACATCACCAGTCTCAA
>NGKJ01000005.1:573158-584140 GCA_002162495.1 Myriosclerotinia curreyana
CTCTCTCCCTCTCTCCCCCTCTCCCCCCCTCTCTCTATAATTCGCTCCAACACAACACTAAGCAAACCCACATCTACCCCCTCCATCTGAAATGAAAATTACCTCAAGCAAGGAAGGCATTGCATACCAACATGATTCAAATGATAAATATGATCCAAATGATCCAAATGATTAATATGATCCAAATGATTCAAATGAAAAAAAAAAAAATGAAAAAAAAATCTAATGATAAAAATGCTAAAAATGGCCTCTTGAGCACTTATATATATATATAGATTTTTGACCGAGACTAAAGCAGAATTAGAAGCAGAACTAGAACCAGAATTAGATTGGTGATATAGATTTGGTGATATAGATTGGTGATATAGATTTGGTGATATAGATTAGTGATATAGATTAGTGATATAGATTAGTGATATAGATTGGTGATATATATTTGGGATTCACATGTGTCAACCATAAGTAAATAGGTATATAGGTACCTAGCTATACCAAATAAACTTCAGATTAATAACACCTTAAAGATTGATCTGATCCGGTTCAATTTCCCCAATCAACCAGTGAAAAAGAAATTGTGAATCAATCAATCAACCAACCATAATTATATACTAGCAAGCAAGCAAGCAAGCAAGCACCAAAATCACAGAGGACCCGTGGGGGTATTTGAATCTTTCCCCTCTATCACTCGAATTTGATTGGCATAGTGAAGATATCCTCACAGTATTTTCACATGACCAATTTCACGTTCATCTGCAGATCTTGTGAGATTCGATTTTATTTTCATTCAGATTGATGAGTATATCATCAAAGTCAGTGAGCCTCCAAATCAAGGGTATGATTGAACGCCATGTGAACACGAGTCACACACATACGCCAAGGCAATGCATCGAAAACCCCCGCAAGTAGATGATCTAAAAAAATCAGTGCTGATGACCCATTATAAACCCCATATATGCAACGATTACAATTCCCAGAACTCCCTCCCGCAAATTGGTTGAAAACGTAAACGCCCAAATCAATGCAAGCAAGCAAGTATATGTGAAGGGGGTGGGTGAATTAACGAGCTTCAGAATAATCATTCAAAGCAACACAAACGAGTCCTATAAGTATCATGTTAGATGGAGGAATGTTGTGGGGGATTTTGGATCAATGTACCCCGGTGGTGACCATTGTATTGTCTGATGACCGATTGACTATGCAATTCCCAAAGTCGAGCATAATGATCTGAGCAAGCAGTGACAAGATAAGCAGAATCGGCACTGAAAGCGCAGTCCCAGACCCATCGTTGATGACCGGTCAAGGTTGATTCGAGATTGAATGGTCTTGCTTCTGTCTGCGGCTGGTTTGGGTTTGGAGCTAGAGTTGTAAAGTCTACCTCCCAGATCTTGGCAGTATGATCAGCACTGCAGGTTGCAAGCTTCTTGACATCCGGTGAGAGGAGAACGCGGGTGATATATTGGTTATGCGCCTTGAAGTGAGTGATTGGCATAAGCTGAGTCTTCTCACGGAACTGAAGGAGTTGCCAAACATAAACACTGCCCTGAACAGAAGTTAGAATAGCTTCAATGAAATTCCCGCACATCCACTTACTGAGTTAGTACCAGCACACAAGGTTGATCCATCAGTTGCGACAGTGACACTAGAAACAGGTACATCTTCCTCTGGAATAAGTTGATGAGAGCAGTTGTTTTCCGCAAGATCCCAAATACGAACACTACCACCACGATCGCAGCTAATGATTTCTCCTTGATTTGGATGAATCACTACATCATTAACTGGGCAGCCATGACTGTAACTTCTTTGAACGGTGCCACTTCGAGTCTCCCAGATCTTAACTGTTCCATCCTCAGAGCTTGTAACCATCCATTTTCCTTCACAATGAAAAGCAACACCTGTGATATTTCCTGTATGTCCTTCGAAAGTGAGAACCGGGTTGGGGTTGGTTGACTTAATATCGTAAAGTTTGATGGTGTGATGGCCAGCTGCAGCTAGGTACCGCTTGTCGGGAGAGATACATAATCGATTGACTTGAGAATCAGGGTGTTGAATTGTTCGAGAGCAAATACCAGAAAGAGCTTCCCAAAATCTAAGAATTGTAGAAATCTTAGCAATCTATATTTTTGAATCATGCGCGCAAGGCTGGAAAGGCTGGGAAGTAATCTCATACCTGATAGTGTGGTCATAGCCAGCTGTAACGAGAATGCAAAGAGTTTCATTAGTTTTGGGATACTCGAAGGAAGGTAGGTTGGCCATTTTAAAAAGATGGACAATACCTTTGAAAGGAAAAGGAAAGAAGGAAAGAAGGAAGGGAAAATGAAAAGGTAGAGTATTAAGTAGTTCATCCTCAATTGCTTCGTAACTAACTCGGACCAAAGAATATTGCAGCAATCGGATGTATATTCAGTATGAAAGAGCACATTGCATTGCTTACCGGTACATAGAATGACTGACATGTCTTTTGCAAAACGAATTCAGTTGAACCGGTGAATGAAGAATGAATGATGAATGATGACCAAAGTCATACAATGGGCAAAGGAATGGTATGAAAATTTCGAGATATGAAGTTGACAAAAGACAGTAGACAGTAGACAGTAGACAGTAGACAGTAGACAGTAGACAGTATATAAATTATTACACTACTGCCCGTTAGGTTTAAGGGAGGGTATGTGGATTTCAACTGACCGCCTTCTTCATTGAGATAATCGGACGAATTAACATCTTTAGTTCCGAGATATTTATACCGATTTAGGATTAGAATTTTAGCTCAGCCTTTTTTATCTTTTAGTACCTAGGTAGCCTTTAGCCTTGTATGGTAGCCTTGCATACTAATATTAGTAAAAAAAAATATTCCCCGCCTTAAAAGTCAGAGCTCATAAAAATTAGATATCACGTGATATAACAAGCCAGAACTTTTATTAAATACCTAGGTATGGAAAGGTGAAAACTCTCTAGTCCATGATATATTGACTTTATTCATATTTGATAACATTATTTCCCACAAATATTTTCCTGAAAGTTTCTAAATCATACAACCTCAAATATTACAAAGTTTCCCATTCAACAAAAGCTCTTTTTACGCTGCTGAAGAATAACTTTGAGTTGTGATATTGAAATATCTCAAGGCTACCAAACCAAACCAAACCACCCATCTGGGTCCTTGAATTTACCACGAGCTACTGTCACGAGCTGTTGTTGACAAAGTTTTGTCTTCAAAATCTGATCTTTGAGATTGTTTGCGATCAATTGTTCAGAAGCATAGTATCAGAAAGAATATCCATCTACCTACCTCAATCCAACAAACTTTCGTGGTGGAATATTTCTCGCGACTCAAGGCAGTTGTCATCACGATCATACATCGAAGAGACCTCAAGAAATCTCAAGATGGAGAAGGCACCTGAAATGGGTGTGGCTCAGAAAGAATTTGATAGAATTGGAGGTAATTATGCTCCTGAAAATTCTCATGTTTCTTCTAAAGACTACCTCACTGGACTTACACCTCCTTCCTATGAGCAGTTTAATGACCAGACTTCACTTGACTTTCAAGATGATGATGATTCCCTTTGGGGTTCTTTCTCTGTGGAAGATACTCCTCAGGACAACTTCGTTGATGCTTCAGTCAAGTTGCGAACCTTACCAGCGGAGAAACGAATCTTGACTACTGAGGAACGATTTTACCAAGAAATGTTCAAGGACGCCCCACAATGCCCAGATTGGTATTCTGATCCACCATCGCCCAAAAGACGAAGGTTCAATTCAGATTCCACTGCTACGTCTTCAACTGCGAGCTCCTCAACTGCGACCTCTTTGATTGCGAGTTCTTGTTCATCTGCATCAACTACTCAAGAAATTGCCAGTCCAATCACTGAGTCCTTGGCTGCTTTCTCCCAACAAGTTATGTCAACTCAAAAGACAGCAGAACCAATCTCATCGACATACACCGCCCCTAAGGTCACAAGCGAGACAATCCAACAACAAGCTGCTGGACAAAACTCACGTATCTCTCAAGTATCATCGTCAGGATTGAACAACTCTTCTAACAGTGACCTCCTGACCACACCATCAAATGGTCAAGACACAGATCTCCAAACTCTACCAATCATCAATCAATCTTCTTCTCTTAACAACATCAACCTTTTGCAATCATCCACAAACGCAATCGCCACACCAGATACTGTTCAAACTGCTTCAGCTACTCATTTACTCTCTATCCCTGAATCTCATAGAGTAGTTGAGCAACAACCTTGCGGAGTTACTGGCGCTTCATTACCACCTATTCAACAAATGCATCTTACATCCAACTTCCATGATCATCAAGTTTCACCACAGCAGCCACGTAGTCCGAGAAGACCATTCACTGCATTCCTCCCCGCACAAAATATCGGGTTTACGCCATTTCGACGATCACTCAACAAGGACCTCACCTCTGTTCCACGAACCTCAGTTCAAGTTACCCAACAACCCACGGAGCAATCTACGAGCCTTCATGTCCCATCTCGACCAACTTCCAATACGACTCTTCAACAATCCTCGCCACAAGCTTTAGATAGGAGCTTCATTAAACCTCAGCTTATGGAGCTCATGGAAAAGTTTGAGACAAAGATTAGGATGGATAATGATCTCAGACAAGCTTTTAATATTTTCTTTCCTGGTAAGTCCACTAATATTCAACTTATTCTCAAGAACTTGCTAACTTCTGTAAAAGCACGAAGTGCTGAGGTTGAGGAACTGAAGCAACAGATCCTCAACGAGAGACACCAAGCAATGATCAGAGAAAACACTTTGAAAAGGAAGATCAGAGAGTATCAAGAGAACGCCGCCACTCAAGACGCTTTACAAAGAAGAGCAATGGATCTTCTGACACAACGCAGAGTGACTCCTCACGGAGATCGGTCGTGGCTGTGTCTGAATTACAACAAGAATGGTGAGCAATGTAATAACATCTCAAAGGAATACTACCTTTCGAAGAAGGTTTGGGTCAGACGCGAGAGATGCCGCAAATGTCAAACAAAGACTTTTGAAATGAATCGCAGATACTTTGAAAACGACGAAGCTGTAGCAGCATGGACCTCAGAGAACAACGTCACCCCCACCATACCAAATACTCATCGGTCCTTGAAGCGTACTAGAGATATAGCCGATGAGACAGCAGAAGCTCCACTTTATATCGATGATTCTACCCGCCGCAATTCGCTACCAACTCTTGCTGTTACTGGACAAAAGAGTACAGGTTCCAGATGGGCCTCGGTTCCACCAACTACCAAAGAGAAGTCTCGTGATCACGCACCATTATACAACTCTAAATCAACCCAAGAGACTTTGAGAACGGTACTTGGAACACCATCTAAGGCTTGGATGCGAGCACCAAAGCAAATCGAGACGATTGTTTTGGATGATGATAGTGATGAGGTCGAGACAGATCAATCACAAGAAAGTTCTGATAATAGCCCAGCAGTTGAGCAAGAGAATAATGATGATGCTATGGAGGCTGATCTCGATGCCGAATTCGATGCCGACTTCGAGGCCAATTTCGAGGCCGACTTGGAGGCCGACTTGACTGCTGCTCTCGAGGCAGAACTTGCACAGGAGTGATTTTGTATTGTGCCAACAATCGAGCGCGATAGCCTCGGAGTCTGTACTTGTCGTTCGTCACGAATTCCGTTTCGAGGAATCTGGATTTCACCCAGTTTCTTAACTCATTGTCATTTTTGCCGTGCATTAGTATGAGCTTTTGGAAGCTTTGCATCAACTTTTCAACTTGGCTTCTTGGAGGCTCAAACATCTCTTGATTAGGTTGTTACAAGGTTATTGAAGACTCAACAAATCACTACAAATCATTTCATTTGGTTCATTACAACGTACGATGGAGAGGATACTTCAGGAACGGAACGCCATGGCTTTACTTCAGTGTATTCTGAGAGGAAATACCACGACAGATATTATATTACTTTTACTATGTATGCGGAAGGAATATCACGATGGAGATTCTGCATTACTCTCTACATTACTTCAACTTTTATGTAATCTTTTTTTTCTTTTCTTTTTTCCATTTCGCTTTAGTTTTCTTCACTTTACGTTTTTACATTGTACTACAAGGGAGAAGAGACCATTGGGGGAGGACGAAGGCGTTATTACTTCATAATACTTTCTTGTTCTTTGCTTCATTACATTGTACTTTGAAGGATGAAAAAATACCACGACGAGGGGAGGATGATGGCGTTATTACAGAAATGGTTATTTGCATTTGGGAGGATAAGACATGATATGATACCATTAGATCGAAGCAGCTTTGCATTGCTGGCTGATAGGGAGAGAAGGTTATGGGAATTGTATATTTCAGTTCGGCTTAGGCTTGAGCTTGAGCTTGAGCTTGAGCTTGAGCTTGAGCTTGAGCTTGAGCAGTATGGTACGATGGGTATCGGATGAGCAAGAATGGGAAATTAGAATGAGAATGAGAGTGAGAATGAGAGTGAGAATGAGAGTGAGAATGAGAGTGAGAATAGGAATAAATATTAAAATCAAACGCGGCACACTTTCGAATGTGAGATGATTTGGTGATATGATATGATATGTGAAGTGCTTGTATGATGGTAGGTATGATATGATATGATGGGTATGATTTATATCGTATTTATTCTCCGATTCTAAGGTTATAGATTTATATGGGTGAGTACGGTACCTACTTAGGTGATATGTAGTTAGGGAGGTAAGGAGGTACAAATCAAAAGATATATATTACCTAGGTAGGTAGGTAGGTAGGTAGGTTATTGTTTGGGGGAAAAAAAAAAAAGTTATACAATTATTAATACATGTATGTCTCGGGATATTAGGTATATTTTTAATTGAAAAATTGGGATGGATGGATGGATGTTTGATTGGGTAATTAGGTATTATGAATTAATTGGATTGGATTTTTTTGATTTTTTTGATTTTTTTTTGATTTTTTTGGATTTAGAAATTAGGGGATAGGTTGTAGAAGTTGGGATTTTCGATTTTCTTGTGATTTGTAATGAAGAAAGAGTGTAGAGTGTAGGTTAAGATGTTGAATATTGGGATATTGGATATTGGATATTGGATATTGGATATTGGATATTGGATATTGTATATTGGATATTGGATATTGTTTATAAATGATATAAGATTTAAGTTGTTAAATGTTAAGTTGTTAGATGTTAGATGTTAAATGTTAAATGTTAAATATATTTACTTTTCAAGAATCAATTAAAGTTAATTTTTAACTTTAACCCCGGATTTTTGATTTGGTGATCTGTGTGATCTGTGTGATCTGTGTGATCTGTGATTTGTGATCTGTGATTTGTTATTTTGTAGAATACGGGATATGGGATATGGGATTTGATTCGTTAGATGAATTTGATTTGATATAATAATGTGATGTGATGTGATGTGATGATGTAATGATATGTAGAACGCTTATACAAAAAGTTATTAATAGGAAATAGGAGATGTGATATTTAATACTAACTACCTACCTACCTAGTAAGATCAACCAGCGAGATCAATCTCTCTTAACCGATCATCCATTATTGAAAAAGTTTGAGATCTTTTGATTATAAATGAATGAATGAATATAGAATAAATACCTAAAAATGAATAAGAATAAAGAAGAATAAATTGGAAAGCGATAACAAGGTTGTTTGTTTATTCTCTTTGTTTTAATTTTATAAATCTCCTATTATTAACAACATTGATCATCTAAATAACCGTGATTTTAATTGCCGATAACCTTATTTGGGAAGTGACTCACTTAAGTAAGATTACCCCTGACGCTAATGTACGCCAATGTACGACCATTGCTTTTATGCACTACGACCACGACCCACTACCCATGCTTTTTATATTGTAAGCCACGAAGAAGGAGAAGGGGGGGAAGGGGAAGGGGAAGGAGAAGGGGAAGAAGAAGAGGAAGAGGGGAGGGGAACTGGAAGGGATAGAGGAAGGGGGAAAAGAGAAGAGAGAATAGGGAAGGGAAAAAGATATCAGTTAGTTTCTTTTGATAAATGAATTATTTATATATTTATATATTTTTATATTTTTATATTTTTATATTTTTATATTTTTATATTTTTATATTTTTATATTTTTATATTTTTATATTTTTATATTTTTATATTTTTATAAGAAAAACAAATCATTTTTCTTTTCTTTTCTTTTTCTTTTTCCTTCTTTCATTCACTACTTCTATACTTCACTTTATAAACAATACCTAAGTAGGTAGTTTCGCCAAGTAAACACTTTTCTATAAAAGATGAAATGATCTACGGACGGTCATACATGATATGATATCTTATTTCATCCTTATTAATTCATCTTCTCCGCAAATTAATCTTATCTTATTATTCCTTTTTCCTTTAAATCCATCCCATCCATTCATCCAATCATCATAATCATAATTGGTTTGTTTTTACTTAATATACAAGATTAGTAAGTTCCTAAAATGGTTAAAGTACTTTCCTCATAGTATTATAATAATAAGAATAAGATCCGCAATCACCCTTCTCCCTTCTCCTTTCTCCTTTCTCCTTTCTTTCATCTTACATCTTCACATTCACTCAAACCTTCATTCACTCAAAATCACATTCACTTCTCACCGTCAAGACTTTTAGTCAACTTACATTCGCTTTATCAACTTCAAAAACAATAACAAATTCTACATCCATCCATCCTACTTCCTCCATCCTCCATCCTCCATCCTCCATTCAACAATCTACTCAACCACACAACTTCTACATAATATCAATCAAAATCATTCAAGATGCAATTCTCAACCATCACCATCATCTCTGCTCTCGCAGCCATCGTTTCAGCAAATGGAAACCAAACTGCCTCGGCCGTTTGGGTTACTGATGTTGTTACTTCCTTCACCACTGTCTGCCCAGCTGCTACCACTCTCTCATTCAATGGTGTAACTTACACTGCTACTGAGGTAATGATTCATTCCAACCCGAAACATCAAGAAATAGTTAATTCGCGTGGTCGATCTAATAAAAAGTCAAGCCACGCGAATCCGATTTTTGATGTTTCATGTTTGAGTTACTTGATCACAAATACTAATGTGCTTCACAGAGTGAGACTGTCACCATCACCAACTGCCCATGTACAATCTCCAAGCCAGTTTACACCACTTCCTCCGTCATCTGCAACACCTGGTATGTTTCATGAAATTTCACAAACATGAATGGCTCAAATCTAACTTTTTTTTTTTTAGCACTGCCGTTCCAACCACTGCCCCAGTCAGTTCAGCACCAGTCAGCTCTGCTCCAGTTTATGGTAATAGTACTGCACCAGCACCAACTACCGCTGTCACCGCTACAACCAGCAATGAAGGTTCAGTTGGTACTACCTCTGCTCCAGCTGGTTCAAGCCCATCCGCATCCACCACCTCCCCACTTGCCGTTTCCAACAATGGAAACCGTGCCATCACAATCTCTGGTGTTAGCCTTGCTGGTCTCCTCGGTGTTGCTGCTTACATCTTGTAAGCAACACTACATGATTTGACTTCATTCCCAAAATTCATTTTGCATCTTCATACCTTGCGTCGTCACGAACATACGAAGATATTCCTTCTCTAGCAATATAATCCATAATTCATAACTGGTCATCGAAAACCATTTGAAATCTGGAAATTTGATGAAGGGATTGAATTCGGAGGTTTGCTAGTTAGTGGATAGGTTACAATAACAATGAGTACAAAATAATTTCAAAGGGATTGAGGTCAAATCAACATGATGATGGTGTTATTTGGCATTTGTGGAAGGGAAGGAAGGTTTCTTTTTAATTAATTCATGATGACATTTTCAGAGAGGAATACATACTACCTACTTACTTTTAATTTTCTTTGTAATTGATTGAGATTGCTTGCAGAGTAGATAGAGGATTAGTGATGGATTTTTCTCTTCTCTTTCAAGATGTGAAGATGTGATGATATCAATTCGATGCATAAGATTTCTCTTTCTTTTTATCTTTTTATCTTTCTCTCTTTCTCCCTTGCTTCCTTTTTTTCTCCCTTTCTTTGAGGGAAAGATGAAATTACTAAAAAGCCTAGAGTGATACTAATACTACCTAGGTACTGATTGATGCTTTATAATGGTTGACTTGACTTGATTTGATTTGATTTGACTTGATTTGATTTGATTTGATTTGATTTGATTTGATTTGATTTGATTTGATTTAATTTGATTTGATTTGATTTAATTTAATTTAATTTAATTTAACTTTGGATCTCTTCCTTGCTGGAAATGGGGATATAGATATGGATATGGATATGGATATGGATATGGATATGGATATGGATATGGATATATTTGTCCCTTGCTTGATAGGATGAGATGGGATGTTAGGAGATGTAATATTTATTAGATGATGTGATATAATATAATATAATATAATATTTATCAGCATACTATATCTAGGTATATAAAAATGTTCTCAATACAAAAGATATTTCTAATATAAACTAAAATAGCACGCCGGCTAGATGAGCGAACTACTTAATAGGGATTTATTATATAATTATTTGGAATATTAGAATTTCTCAAGAATGTTTTTGTACTTTTTTTTTTAAAGAATATTCTGTTGTGATTGTTAAAATATTTATTGATGTTATAGAAAAGTATATTTTATTTTATAATGTTATTTGTTTTTATATTTGTTATTGTTATTTTATATATTTTTTTGTTTTTTTGTTTTTTTGTTTAATATTAATTATTATTATTTTATATATTTTTTATTCTTTTATTTAATATTAATTATTTATTATTATTATTTTATATATTTTTTATTCTTTTATTTATTATTAAAAGCTTATAAGCTTTTAGACTTTTTACTTTTCGAGAAGGTTTAATTTGGATTTAGTTTTATTGGGTATTTATATAATCTCGTAGGTTGAAAGTCGGCTGGCTTTTTTTATAATAATAATAATAATAATAATAATAAATAATAATAATAATAATAATAATAATAATAAT
>NGKJ01000005.1:594606-645492 GCA_002162495.1 Myriosclerotinia curreyana
GGGAGGGCATTCCTTCCGGAGACTTAAATCAAATGGCAACTAGGTATTTCACCATACATAGCCATTCGAGCACACATATCTCTCCACCGCCAGTATTAAAGTACGCGGACCAAAAGAAACACCTAATGAATGAAGAAATTTGAAAGTTGATGTCTTGCCTCTCTTAGCAACAACAAGCTCCAAGATCGGTGGACTTATCGTATAGATCATCATACTTTCCTTCTAACTTTTTGCCATAGTCTCATCCAAAGCCTTAATAATTTCATTGATATCATTTGTTGAGCAACCTATTCGGACTGTACCACGGATATTTGGTTATCTGGTTCGAGGTTCGTTTGTAGATGATATTGCTGGCGATTTGTGGCGTTGGCGCCGTTGGGTGGCTGATGCAAAACGGGTTGCTTAAGTTAGAGCCCAAGGACAGATTAATGATTTAGTTTCTGCCAGTAGGTCACGTGGAGGCGGTGAAGATTCCATTCTTCAAGTAGGCTGAAATCGTCCAACGAAATGATTGTTATCCTCATATCCTCATGTCCTCATATCCTTCTAGAATGATCCAATATCCCCCGATGGTAGTTAAATGGCAAGTAAACTTATCAATTTCGAAATCCCCCCATTCTTACAAGCTTCTCAGGGATTGCTAGATGCCATTAAATGCATCGCAGTCTGATGGTCGAAATTGTTTTCGGATATTTGTTAAGAGAATAAAGATTGGTAGCAGCAAGCCTTGTATTAGTATTAGTGTCAGAGTTTAGTAAGGGATACCACCTAGCAGGCGAGGGATGGACTTTTTGTATATTTAACTTTGTATTCGAAGTGATAGTTGGATTAACAAGGTGAATGAATGAATGGTGTTGCTTCTTTTGTGTTTATGGGGAGGAATCTTAGTCATTTTGACTGAAAGTCTGTTCATGCAATAGATCATCTAGTGAGAGTCTATTTCTCCTCAATATGCATCATAACTGACAAGTATCCACATCTACACTCATCTCACCATTCACAGGTTCTCATCACACCCCTAAGCATACTCCAACCTCCTTCATCCCATCCAGGCTGTAATAACTCCAATCTTTATCAAACCCAAACCCAAACCCACTCTCATAAACCCCATAACTCACCAGCTCCACTCCATCCAGCTTTGACCCTTCATCCGTCATCGCTCACAAACTCGTTTGAGTTCTTAGTTGTTGAAATTTAAAGATGTAGGACTTTAGAATCTCCAAAGATGTAAGTAACGTTTATCTGACCACGTCAACTGGGGATCAAGATAATTATTGGTCCTTCTGAAATTAAGCTGTTACCCAATTCACCATCTTTGTGTAGCCTCAGCCACAAAGCTATTCTAGTATAAGTCATAATTTCAGTACCTACTATATATAATACCACGCCCGAATTAGGTACTTCGACAAAACAAGTGAATGCCCCTCTTCGCTAAAGACTGTAGATCCATAATACCCCCGTTATTCTCCACCGTGACACAATAACGATATTCGCACCGAGCTACAACACCACAACTAGATGTGTTCCTATCTTCCAATTGATGTTCAAAAGACTTGAGTGCGTGATTAAATGCAGCGCTACGCCAATTCAACTTGATGGAGATGAAGTAGAATTGAAGACATCCAGGGGAAACAATCTTATATTTGCTTAATTCTCACCCGAAAGTGTTGATTTAGAACCTCATTACTCTGGGTTAAATTTTATTAGCCTCTGAGAAGACAAAAGGATAGTCAATGAAAGAATTATCAAAACTTACATCTTAAGCTCACTCTTACCTAGCAGTATATCCATCCACTTTTAACATCTAAGGAGCACTATATAGGCTTTGAGAAATTACTACTAACTACTCTTTGTCTTGAGTGTATTTTCTTTATTTTCCAAAAGTTGAAAACAGTCAGTAATTAATACTCAAAGCTTCCAAATCCATTTTCTTTGTTTATGAAAATTTGAAACCACCAAGCATTCAATTTTTAACGCTTATGTTATTTCTCTCTATCTCTTCCATAAAATATTCGTACAATCAATCAATGCTGCCTACTAACAACATTATATTCTACTATTCTTCCAGTGAGATTATCAATCTTATCTAAATCCAATGGAATCAGGAGCTTCTCCGGAAGACAAAGCCAAATTAGAGGCGGCGGAAAGAGCTTGGCTTACCAGCTCCAACAAATGGAATGACTACTATCTAAAAACCAGCTCCCCAGTCAATACACATTGGGTAGGAAAGAAAATTCTGGGCAGAGGAAATTATGCAATCACAGGATTATGGGAGCTCGTTGATATTGTCACCGGTGAAGTATCTAAGCAGATGGCGGTCAAACAAGGCTCTTTACTCGCACCATCATTGTCTAATGAAAGCGAGTCATTAAAAACTTTTCAGGGTAGAGGTGTTCACATTGTCCAACTGCTTAGGGAAAGATATACAGATAAAGGACAAAATGCGTTTAAAGGGCTCCCAGAATATGAGGAGATAGATCCACTACCCACAGGAGATGAGGACACAGTGGAAAGATTATATATGGAGTTTTGTCCTCTCGGAGACATGGAAGCATGGATGCAAAAATCTATTTTGTATGTGTTGGCATTCTACCTTGCTTTATAAAGAGAGGAAACTGATAACGGATGACCAGCACAAAATATTCAAAATGGACTGATGCAATGCCAGAATGGATTTTCTGGAAAGTATGGGAATGCTTAGCAAGAGGTATTTGCGTACTGGCATATGGAAACGAAAACCTTGATTTGGAGATTTCGGACTTCGAAAACCCTTATGTTCATTTTGATATCCACTCTGAAAATAGTAAGTAAAAGATATTGGCCCTCATTCTTAGTAGACCAACGCGAGATTGAAATTTGACAGATTAACTAATTGCTTCTTATGATATACAGTTCTTCTTGGTGTTAGTGATTCGAATCATAAGAAGACTCCAATTATGAAGGTATATAGAAATGAACATTTGATATACATTCCTATGCTGATCTTCTCATCAAATAGATTGGGGACTTTGGTCTATGTTTCGATATAGAATCTCCACAATCCGAAGGACGAAGAAGGGCTTTGCAGCACCGAGGTGATGCAGGAGTTATGCCACCTGAACAACATAAGCCCGAGAGAGGAGATCAATTGGGTAGCTGGGGTAATGTATGGCAATCAGCTAAATGCGCGAGCATGCTTTTTACTGAAGGGAAAAACTTCTTCACTGGTGCTCTCGGTCCACCTTTTACCATTGAGTTTTCCCATCCGGACATCAATAATAACGAAGCTTTCGAAACATTTGGCCCGGATTTGAAGACTGCAATAGAAATTGTGGGTACTTTAGACTTCACCAAGAACATAAAAGGAAGGCATTACAGTGAAAATGTGGATAAGATGTTGTATTGGTGTCTTGCTGTCGACCCCAAAATAAGACCTGAACCACGACAGTTATTGAGGGAAATTTTGAAGATACTCAAAGGGTTGGGTGAAAGTGGAGAAACCGAATTACCAGATAGCTCACAAATTCCACCACCCCGAACTTCACCATCCAATCTTGCCCCACCACCTCCTCCATCATCTCCAAGTCCACCACCCCGAACCTCACCATCTAGTCTTGTCCCACCACCTCCTCCATCATCTCCACGTCCACCACCAAGGACCAAGTCTCCTGAGAAGCAGAAAGAAGACAGTGCGGAAAAAGAGAACAAGGAAAAGGGGCAACTACCTCGACCATCTCCACCGTATCGTCGATTCAAAGAAGGCCGTCTATTTAGGCTTAAAAAATCCAGAGCATACAGAATATCAAAATGAGATGAGGAGTGAGGTTACTATATTTAATAAGCTTTGTGGGAAAGAAGCTTCGGGGGTATAGATTATTGGAAGTTGCGGAGTTGTAGTTGTAGAAACAATTTGATGTATATGATTTGAGGGATTCTTTGGAATAACTTTGGTTTTCTTCTGATGGTAATATAGCAAACAGAGTTCGTGGGCTTGCGGTCTAATGTATCCAAGTAAAATTTAGACAACTGATTTTTTGAAAAGTTGATATTTAGTATTGAATCAATACTATTGATGCTGTCGTGTATAGCGTTTACAATCTGATAAAAGAAGCAATCAAATTATAAATCCTCGACTAATAATTAGGTATAGCTAAATCAAAACCATCCAGCTAGTGTATTTTTACCAATAATCCATTGGAATTAATACATCAAAGGGAATGTGTGATATTAGTTCTGCTTCAAAGTAATTACCCTGCTCGCTAAAAGCTAAAGATCCACAAATACCCCTCTTTCCCCATCGTGACAGAATAAACAGAGATGGGGAATTGATCACACCATAATAAGGACTGATCATGAAGAAGGCTATCCACATAGAAGTTCTGCGACGGTTGGGGTTTTAGCAGGGACAGAAATGGCTACAGTGTGAGTTGCAAGCAGATTTCACTTCAAGAAGTGACCTCGCGTCCCGGTATTTTGGGCTGAAATTTTAGATCTCAAAACCAAAAACGACAAGAACTACACATATAACCATAGCCATAGACTAAAATGCAGATAATGAGGCGAGAATCCCTAGCTCATGCACAACAAGATACTATCTTCCAAGACTGATACTGAAAGATAGGAAGAAATGGGAAATGAGAGTCGCAGCCTACTCTACAATATCGGTCAATCCATCATTTGGACCCACCCCACAGCAAGAGACAAAAAGTGGTAAAAATATGTAATAACACCATAATATCACATTGCACTATCAAACTAAGCATAAATAACATAGCAAACCTTCTTCCTTATTTAAAAATTTGAAAACATCATCATTTGAAAAGTAAAGCTTGTGCTCCAGGATCATGATCTTGCCCATGCACCCCGCCTTCCGACGACTCGGAAGATACTGGATTTCCAGCAATCAGAGAGACAATCATGGTGGATTATGCAAGAGGCGAAGGCATAGTGGGGATCGTCTGACGTTCTTGGCTAATTGTATAATTTGAACGAAAATATTGTGCAAAAGATTTGTTGGAATTTTTTGTAGATATGTGATACAACTCGGCGAACTTTCAATCGAGCGGTAATGCATATATCACCTGGGCAGTCATGGCATAAATTGATATAGCGTGACGGATATGTATGAAGTCATATATGTTGTTCCGTTCCGGTAATAAACCACTTTCTCCAACCAGATCAGTAGAGACACGATCTGTGGCCGAGCTGACTCGGTTCAAAGGCTCCACAAGAACGGAGATGATTCCGAAAGAAAAAGGTTAAGAAGGGGAATATGATGCGCCAAAACTTGACAAGCATGTAGTTATCGATCTCATGTATGGCGTTCGTTGCATTGGTATGGTGAAATTGTTCATCTTCTCGGAGAATTTCGGAAGCAACAACAATTTTCCGCATCACATGATACTTTAATGTGACTGGGAAGGGTCACAGCCTCTTTCGGCAGCCACGATCCGATTGTGCCACCTTCCCGGCTTGGCAGACGTTGGGACGAGAGATGTTTGAGTAACGAAAACCTCGAAGAATTCATCAGCTGAGCTGAGTGAGGGCTCGGCGGCTGACTGACCATCGAGAATCGAGACTATGTTGTAGTAGTTATGACTCAACTACCATTCACTCGTTCATGCTATATCTACAACATTTCTTCACGTACTGACTACCATCTACATTAACTTAGCAAAGGATAAGAAACACTGCGCGAACACATCTTCGAATAAAGAACTGAAAGTTATATTTCAAGAGAGATTTTTATCAATATGGTTCTTCTCGGTGGCCTTGAAGTCCTCGCAGCAGGCTATCTAATTAAACAACATCTCAAACACAAAGAGGAGAAGCAACGTCTCGAAATTGAAGCCTTGAATCTCGAAGAACAGTCTTATCGCATTTATTCTCCAGATCGCGCCGGTCCAAGCCAACGAAGACGGAGGCATTCTCACGATCGAGAACACGATCGCGAATATGATAGGGATAGGGGAAGGGAAAGAAGTAAGGAGCATAGGCACAGACGAAGAGATTCACCGGAAAGAAAACACACGTATGACAGGAGGGAGCGCGATGATCGAAGAGATGATAAAAGGAGAAGTAGAGAGGAAGTGAGGCATAGAAACTCGCCACCCCCCAAAGGCTATTATGCGCCGCAACCAGGACCACAGATACACCAATCACAGTCACAGATGCGACAGCCAGTGTATCCACCTACTGGCGCACCATCAACGCAATGGGTTCATCCTCCACCACCTCCACAACAGCGCATGAATAGCCCGCCAATTATCACTACCACTCCTCCTTTCACTCATCACCCTCAGCATTATCCTCCTTACCAAGCGTCACCCCCGCCCATTCATCCAACGTTCGCAAACGAACCTTTTGCTTACCCGCCCGAGAAACTACCTGAGTCTATGCTCAAACCCGGTGCACCAACGCGGGGTCGCTCGTCATCTATGCCAGGCGACATATACGAGAGTCCAAGAGCAAATGTGTCCAGAGTAAGGATCGCGGTTCCAGGAGAGGATGAACTTACAATCCCGGGCGAAACAAGAGATCCGCCACCCGCATATGAAGACATTGGTGGAAGACATTGATTTTAACGATATGAATGCCGCTAGGTCGGTTGATGATAATGATGATGATATATAATGGGAGGTCTTTACGGGATTATTATGCGATATCGGATATGAGATTGGGAATCTGGACAAAGATTGGAATTTGGTATGGCTTTGGGATATCCATTTGTCTTATAAGGTGTTTTGCCTTGAGTACTCAGAAAGAATCACACATGGGAATCTATGGATTGCTTGGTTTCGGAATAGCTGCGCGGTGCTGGTCACCGTATGTGGAGGAATGTTGCGTTGATTACAGCGGGAGGCAGGGCTTGGTCACATACTCAAGAAATATGATATAAAATGATTTAAGTCCCCTAGGCAATAGTTTCCTAGTATGTTCACAAGTACATGGATATGGGTCAATGGCCATTAGTCTTTGATACGAAGCGTCGTGGTGTCCAATTGAACGTATCGTGAATTCCTAGCCCATATGATCATTCGTTCAACTAACAAAGTTGATGGCAAGAATGTGAGTATAGCCCTTCCTGCATACTGCGAAACCTCGCTTCGCAATGTACCCTCACATTATTGATCTCTAATTGCTGATGACATTGATTTCAATGAATTCCGACACTTCGTTTCCGGAATTGTGTCAAGAATACAAATATCAGAGGGGTTCATCATAAAGAATTTTTTTGGTCACCCCGTTGCCATCTTCAAACCTCACCAAGAAGTCTTTTTGGAGGCAATATCTTCTGTTTGACCCACCTTCAATTCAGATTCCTCGTATCGCGAACTCGAGATTGCCATTCCAAAGTATAAGAGAGGCACGGGTTTCATGATTATGCATCAGGATCAATATGCATCTATGCTGTATTACCATGTCTATCTTCAGTGGCGCAGTCGCTTCTGGAGCCCATCAACCACCACCTGGAGACAACCAATAACAGCTGTTGGGACGAGCAATGATATCGAACCCTTGAAAATCTCAGACTTCATCTATGCATAATAAGACTGCTGATACTCGGATCTACCCGCTTGAGACGGCGTCAGAGGGTTGGTCGTATTATCTTAAACTGCTCGACCACATTCATGTATATTCTTAACTTCCTTATGGCATTGAGTTAGAGTTCAGGAAAGAATCATTCATGCTCATCCATATTAGAATATTTATGGTTGTTCCGTCTCTTCTAGTTGGCGATACGAAATTGAACCCAATTCCTGCGGCGAAACTATAACAGTTCCAACATGAAGGATTTTACCAACAATTCAAGATATCCGGACCTCGTCCCCATTCCTTGCCACTGCACCCTCTTTTTTCTATCGCCCTGACGTTACCAATTAGTTCTACTGGAACCGAAGTAGCATTTGTACATGACTGCGTCGGATATCGAAAGATCAGTGAGGGCTTCTTACTATTCTTACTTTCCCTCTTGTTACATGACTTATTCGTCATGTCTGGAGAAGTTTCCTCCACACAACAATGAAAGTTTTCTTACGCCCACTCTGTGTTTCTTCACTTGGTAAACTTTGTCTTTTCTTACTCGCAAGCCGAGTAAATGCAGACTTTACTACCACGAAATGGGACCCGGTACGAGGGAGCAAGTTTAATATAGCGTGGAGTGGTACCAGTGATGCCGGTTTGAAAAATCTTACTCTAAACAATGCGGATAGTTCTGGAAATGAATTCGCAGTTGTTCAAAATATTGCTAGTAATTATGTCCTTCATCTTTCTGTGTATACCATGCTCACATATACTGACAATAATACAAGCTGGTGTTAATGGAGGTTCCTTCATATGGTCACCATCGACCTCTATACCCGATGGTACATACGTGATAAACCTCTACGAAACTCCAAATAAAGTCGATAGAAATGGGCTAAAATTCATCGGACAACCTTTTGTATTCGGGAATGCAAAAGCAAATCAACAAGTTGTTGTAAGCTCTCCTACGACTACATCTGTTGTTGCACAGGTGGTTCAGACTATGATACCCACCACAACCCCTCAGCAACAGAAAACAACTGTCCTGGCTCCAACTACTATAGTTGTAATTTCTATACCGTCTAGTTCCGCGGTGGTTGAGACTGCTGAAAAGCCTTCGACTACATCGATTTTTTCGCTTGTGGTATCTACTTCTTCCACTAGGAGCTCTTCGGAAAACGATTCAACTACCATGCTGTCTAGCGTACCATCTACCTTCAAAACTATAGTACGTGTCCCTTCAATATAACTCTCAACTTTTGAGCCCATAACTAACATTATATTTTCCCATAGCGCACCTCATCATCTACATCCCCGACCTCCCAATCCAAGTCATCTAACCCCACAACCTCAACCCCTTCACCGTCCCCTATATCACCCACTTTCTCATCTTCCTCCTCCTCATCTCCTTCCCAAACCCCCTCCTCTTTCCACACCGCAACAAACATCATAATAATCATCTCCACCATCTGTCTCGTAATCCTCACAGCCCTCTCCCTATACCTCTTCTATCGCCACCGAATATCCAAATCGAAGAAATTACCCTCACCGGAGAATGAAGGAAATCAATGCCCTCAACGAGATAAATGGTATAAATATAAATGGTCCAATTGGGGAAACAGAACAGGAGACAAAAATGAAGTAATAAATAATCCAATATACTACGATGGACAGAAAAGAGGTTGGGTGACCAGGGTCAACAGTAGACCCGTGGAACTTTTGGCGGATGGGAAGATGTGGTTGTAGAGGGAGATTACCCGCAGGGTGGTTATATGATATTGCTGTGTATTATTTTTCTACTGTGGGTGCTATGGGGAGTTTGAATGGGGAGGGGCACTGTACATGAAAGGTACATGAAAGGGGGGAGGGGTATTTATGTGTCTAGGTTGAATACATGTGCATTTCATTGATGGAGGATACTCTGGGAGTTGAGCAATGTGATGATTATTGTATCGTTGTAGGACTGATTATGGTATTGTATATAGCATGCCAAGAAATAAATAGCATCGATGTCTCTCTTACACTACATACAATAATCATATCGAATTTAAAATTGAAAATATTATTCATGTATAATATAATGCTGCGCAGTATGCAAAGCATCATAAAATGAGCACCGAGCTAGGAAAACTCGAAGAATTTGTGGTAAGTTATGTGATTTTTATTTCTTTACTTAGCAATGGTAAATTACGTTCTATGATATATACATCTATCTATCAATGGTATTACCAATCCCATCTTTTCTTTCCAATTCTTTGTAAAATTACAATGGCATTACTCCGTATGGATTCCTGCTGTATGCATACAATATGCCGCCTATTAACGCCACCAAATCAACCATATCTATCCATATTCATATCCATATCCATGGAACCCTCCCACCCCTTTTATTCAACATCCCACAACCTCCCTATACCATCAACCCGCCTCGTCGAGCCGATCTCGTATCTCCTTCTCAAAGACTAATAAAAAACGCCCCCACAAAAACCATACACGTAAACCCCGTCAACAATGTATACTGAAACTCATGGAAGAAAGTCGTCTTCGCGTACCTCGCCTTCTTCCACTCCTCCTTCGGCCTCGCAATTTGAGTCTTGGGATCTCTGTCAAGTAATTCTTCTCGATCTGGCACGGTGGGTGGCCAAATCGCATAGCGGATTGGTTCGAAACAGGCTGTGAGACACATCATCCAGAGCATTGGGGGCCAGAATGCATGGGTGAGTAAATATATGAGTTTTTTCTTGAGAGTGTTGTGGGTGTCGGCATCGATGACTAGGCCCTTGACCGTACTGTAGGTAACAGCGGCGATGACGAAGAGAACGTAGAGGACGTGCATGTAGCATTGACAATCCCAGAGGACGACCCAGACACGACGAAAGACGCCTGCGCGAGTCCGGGCATCTCGTTCATTGATGTTGCTCGTTTGACTTCCGGAACTCGAGAAGGCCATGGCGCGGCCTCCTAACCATGAAGGGAGGAGGAATGACATGATAATCGTCTTGGCGTGGAAAGGAGCCATCCACATTTGAGCACCTGAATCACGTTGTGCGAGCCGGTATCCAGAAGGGAGGTACGTGATCCATTCATTGAGACGTGTGAGCACGAGAGAAATGAAACAGAAACGGATTTGCCATTTCAGTTGGTCTTGGTCGGTGTAGGCCACTAGTTGTCCACCAGAAATGAGGACAACGGGGATGGTGAGGAGGGCGATGACCAGGAAGATTTTGAAAAAAGCATCGATTGCAAAGACGAAAGCGGATAGACGAGCGAAGAATCCCATTCCCTTTACCGATTTTCCAAAGAGACAGAACTTTAATCTGACAGCGGTTTGTAGCGTACCGAGAGTCCAACGGGTGCGTTGTTTCAGATGACCGGTGATGGTGTCAGGGACAGTACCATACTGTAGGGCTTCATGACAAAAGGCGGTTTTCCAGCCAGCGCCGAGGAGGAGAGATGAGGTGAAGGTGTCTTCGGCGAGGGAACCAACGGGCCAGCCTCCGATATCATCGAGGGCTGAGCGACGGATGACATAGCCGGATCCGGTACACCAGGCTACCCCGTTGGCATCTTTGGTGGTTTCCATTACGTGGACGAAAGCATCGAGGGATTGACAGAGGGGATCGTTTTCGGGGACGTTGTAGAAAAGCTGGTGGTGTTGTTAGTCATTGATTTTTTGGTATCTTATGAGAATGATGTTGATGAGAAAACATACCTGCGGTGGGCAAACAAGAGCCATCCTATCATCAATAACCATATGAGCGACAATGGCTCTCAGCCAATCTGGTTCTGGAATCATATCCGCATCCAAAGCTGCAATGAGTTCGGCTTCACCTCCTTCCAAGTCGATCACAAAATTAGTACCGCCAGTAAGATTTCCAGCTTTGAAATGATGTGGAACACCCTCGATCTTGATACGGGCATGGTAATAGACATTAGGATAATCGAGCGAGAGATCGTTAATTGCTTTTTCCAATTCGGGATCTTTGCCATCATCGAGAACCACAATGCGGAAGCGGTCTTGAGGGTACTGGGATTCTTATCAATGTTTCACTCTCGTGGTGGCGTTTGAGGGGTAAGAACTTACATCGCCAGCAGCAGCAGCTCGGGTGGTATCAACTACAACATCTACATCTTCACCACAGCACGTAACGAAAACATCAACAGTAGGTACCTCATTACCACGAAGACGAAGCTTGGGTCGTTTACGACCGCGAACAGACAACATTTGATACAATTGGTGCAGAAGAGTGGGACCTATTTGACGTAAGTTTGGGGGTTTCTTGGCAGGCGGAGATCAAAATGATGGGCGTTGTGATAAGCGGAAACATTTTCACGTAAAAATGAATCTGGGAATTTTTCGACTTGTGTTGAACATGGGAAAATGGACGACAGATACTTACAAGCAACGCAACCTTCTGCTGCAATGAATAGCCATGCCATGATATACACTTTATTATAGGCCTGTTGAGATTCAATGGTGCAATGGATACGGTATGAATAGTAGAGGAAATAGGCACCGCAAGCGAAGAACGTAAAGAGTGGTGATAATCGATACATGTTTCGTTTCCAAGGAGGAAGAAAAATCTCATCGTCGTGCTTGTGTAATGTTTCGATTTGATATACAGAGGTATCGAATTGCTTGTCGAAGGTATTGAAATGCCTGACTTTTCGAGCACTGGAGGAGTCTTGCTTTCGGAATTCCTCATAGCTGATACTCTCATCCTCTCGAAAAGCTGGTGTTGGGCATGCTGTTGCTCCGTCGTAGGATGAGGAATCGGAGAAAGAGTCGCCATGAAAGGCACTTAATGTTGGGCCGTATGGTGAAGGAGTTGATGGACCGGGTGTTTGATTTCCACCGTAGAGAGTTGCTGAGCTATAATTATTTATTAAATATGTATTTGACGATGATCGCATGGTAGGAGGTCGACTATTCTGAATGGTATCGAAAGAAGTGACCGATTCGTTATTATGAAATTCACCAAATCGTGCTGCTGCAGGCGAAGGTGGTTGACGGAGAGGTTCAAATTCTCCGCGATCACCATTGTCACCGTGAGCAGCTCTTGCAGGAAACTGTATCATTTTGGATTATGCCTCGACGAATTGTCGACCGGACGAAGGAAGGATGAAGGAAGGAGAAACACTCAAAGTCCAGAAGACGACTAGGAGCCCAATTGACTACGGAGAGAGAACAAAAATGAGACGAGGTAAACGAATGAACCCTAAAGAAAGACTTGTAGTCATCTTCGTGTTCTTAAAGAGACCGGCATTCCGCATGCACAATATCTGCAAGACCAAATTACAGTGGTACGCAAGACCAAAATAGTAAAAGAAACGAAGTGGATGTTGGTGACAAACACGCATGACCTTGCCAGAGCCCCCAAGTTTGAGTGGAAATGGTGAAAAAGATTGGATCACATCTGTTTGGGGCAAGAGAAGAAGAAAGCTAATCATAGATTCCCTTTGAATTTGCACTGGATTGGTGCAGATCGATCAATCAAGATATTATTGTGGAATCCTAGATCATCCATCTAAAAATGGAAACGTCATATAGACCCGTATAGAGACCATATATTTTGTATGCGCCGACCACAAACAACAAGGTATAGCATCAAGGTTAACTTTAAGGTATCTTTGCTCTGAAAGTGCAAGGAGAACTCTGGATGACTACTCCACTCCATCAATTGATACTTGAAGGGGGTCGAGCTTGCTAAACTCGAAGAAAAAAAACGCAATAAGGGAGGACGAGCCACCTTTTGATCCATTTCGACGCAAAATGTCCACGCAATATGTTTTTAACCCTTCAATTGGGTTGTAAAGATTTGAAGAGGGCCCCCACTGAACAATACCATATTATTTCAGGCCTATTCGATGAAATAGGAGTCTATATTGAGTAGAATTCAAAGCTTAAACCTCTTTTGATGTTTCGAACAATACCCTGGATAGAAAGCGAAATTTTCATCTGACGTTGATGAGTAGGTAGTTTGACCGTTTCATACCAGTGGCCGGTACACAATTACTTGATAGGAAGACCTTGTTTCCTAACAGTACAAGATGGATATCATGGAAGCCGCCGTAGAAGTTAGAACTTTGTTTAAGGCTCGCAGGGTAGCTAGGTACCTGGATCTAGGAACGATAACGGTTGATGCAGGTCGCTGTGTGTTCTAAATTCGGGGCATCGTGGATCAAGACGAGAAAGATATTCAAAGGAAGACCCTTGCGACTGGATACGAGGCAGGCATGTAGCGGATAAGACGGCTGGTCCCCATAACGGCTATAGAGCCAAGGGGGTCAAGCGACCCTGGAACAAAACCATAGTTAACCCGACACTCGGGCACCAACCCGTGATGTGAGCCAGCTCATTTACATCTTACTTAACCAGAGGAATTCCCTCCGCAAGTTTTGCGATAGTAAGAAACATTTCTACTCTTCAAGCTTGAGTGAACCAAAGTGGATGTTGGAGATAATGGAGATATCCCATTAATAAAAAATTGGAAGCGGCAATGTGATTCATAATTGATGATAACTTCAACGATGAACCATGAGATTGGATGAACTACAATCAAAGCCTTACAACTTCAAAAGAGGCAATGATTCGTTTGATTCGTAATTGATAATAATCTCAACAATAATAATGATATGAACAAACTTCCGTTAAAGCCTTAAACCTTATATGAAAGATCCGCAAGGCTTACCGCGAAAGACCTATTTATTTCTTGTACTATCCCGCCCCTAAGTAAAGGTTAAACAATGAGTTTGGCCCATGATAATACAATATGAGTTATGCGTTCTTCATAAAAGCTTACTACTTTCCCAATTTAGCCCTAGTAAAGATTTTGATATAATATATCTTCATTTTTTCTACCACCAGCGACGATATATAGCTCAATGGATGATGATATGTTCTAGTAGAATCACTTGGCCCAACCACCCCTAAATCTTATAGTGGATATCAATGTATATGACCCAATGTTTAACCTTTACTTAAGGGAGGGATAGTATTGTACGGAGTTATGGCGACGCGTGGAAATGCATGCATATGGTTTGAAGTGGAGAATGCTCGGTTTACCAAATCTAATCTAACGACTTGATAAGAAATAAGAGAAGGAATTTCCGGTGGACCTGGTTGAGTGGGCATGACTGGGAAGAGTCGTATGGCTTTTGCTTCCTTTACCTTGATCCTTATTGATGAGAAGATTGTATGATAGAGTCTTGGAAAAGGTTCAAGGTTGTTGTTGTCGTTTCGGATTACATAATCCTCTGCTGCTACGAGCTACTCGTCTTGGCGGTGTTGTTTTAAAAAGTTTCTAACTCCGTACATCATAAATATAAACAACCCCTTACTCAATTAAAGATTATTCAACATTCTGATATTTTTTCTTGATAATACCGCTATAATCTAGAAATATTAAAAGGTAATCTAAATTATAATAGATACTTTACTTTTATAAGGCCTTTTACGTTTCACTACTACTCTTTCAAGCGCTCCCGAAGCTTCAACGGTTAGCTGGAAACCCGCTTTCATCTATTCCGCTCCGCTAAACGATGAAGTTGTCGATCTCTTATCGAAAAATTTCCGCCGGCTCCTTTGTCTAGCATATCCTTACCGCGATCCGCGTAGATTTCTTAAATTAGAAAGAAATGACGCTAGACTCAGGGGTTAATGGAATAAAGTTTCCTATTATTCCGGCATTTACCCTAAAAATATACTTTTAGAAATCTTCATGAAAATATTATTAAGTTAAGTTTAAATAACAACTCATAATTTTTGTAACAAGGAATCTAGGATTATTATTCTGTCGTTTTTTTTTGCGAAGGGATGATAGATTGTGGCTAAGTAGGCAAGTAAGTGGACGAGTAAGCTGATATATGAAATTAGGTCTTTGATATTCCTTATTATTATCTTTGTTTTGTATTAATATACAGAGAAAGAGTATCTATCATCTTTGGCGCTGCGAGCATCCGCAATTTTGACAGTCTTGAGGGGATGTTCCAATGAACTGGCTCTCAAAGGTCTCTGCATCTTGCAGCTCCTCTCGTCCCAGTTGCTTGGAGAAGCATGCGTCTCAACGAGGCACAGTATCTTCGCGGGATCATCGACACCTAACACCACTTTACGAATAAAATGTGATCCTTGTTCATTTTGGTGGGCTAAGCTTCCAGTATGTGAAGGTGTGATAACCTTACAACGTTAGCTTTATTGGTAATAGAAAAAAGTAAGATAGAAATGATAATATTATTAATACGCGTTTCAAGAACGAATGCTTCAAGCCTTCAACAGAAAGTTTGAAGTCATTCCCAAGATTGAACCTCCTTTTTTGTCTTGTCTTTGCGTTGCTGAAATCCTGCAGAAAGCTTTCTTGAGCAACTTTGCACTACCGCCAGTAAACCTCATCACCTTCCACGGTGTGAAGTGATATGTCAAGCGGCGTAAGTAACACATGAGATCACCTATCTTATATAATTCCTTTTCAACGGCGATGAGTTGTCGTATAAGGTGGCTTAGACCCATTGTATAAATGAATATATAAACCGTGTAGTAATTTCGGTCCCGAATCTTAACTATAGGTAGTCAGGTACACGCCGGGAAACATGCATTATTTTACAGACTACCAGTGAACTTTTGCCGGCGCTACCTATATGCAGAAGAATGCCACTCAGAAGAATGCCACTTTCGAAATAGTAAAGAGCGTTTACGTACCGGTACTGCGAGGGCGGCGTCTACAAACGAGACCTAGCCTAGACCTTTTTGCTATTACTTGTACAAAGCGATATTTTCCATATTTAACTTGGAGATCTCGAAATTTACCTCTTACTTTTGGTTTTCTCCCCTGATGGTTCTCTGTTATGCAGATATATATATATGTATAACCTATACACTTTGCACATCGAGAGAGAATGGCCTCTAAGAGATATATCAATCGCATAGCCATTATAATTGTTGAACCAACAATGTAGGTCTCCTAAATTTTCTGTATTGGAGGCCTCGGTTGAGGGTCTTTTGGGATAAAATTCAAGGCGCAGTAGTTTTTGGATCGTAGGAATTCTTGGCCAACAATGTAGAGATTTGGAAAGTTGTTATCTTTACTGTATTGAAGGCAAAGGAAATAATTCTTCCCTCTTCGTTTCGTTTCGGTTGTTGGTTGGTTTTTCGTTTCCTCGAGTCATCAATATTCTCTTTCTGGGGCTTCTAGTTGAGTTCTCACTCGACTGACTTGAGAAGTTATTTCAGCAATTTATGTACCACACATTGATTGTTCAGTCTCGAGGGGACCATCTTATCTCGAGTTTTCACATTCCGTATTTTTCACACTCCTTCATTTACCTTGTTCGTCTATAACCATCTTGCTGCCGGAAAGCTTGACAGTCAGTCAGTTGCAAACACTTTCTACGTTTACTAGTACCACCAACTATCTTTTCCAGTTTCCTCATCTTCCTCTCCTCCATGCCCTCATGACTTTCCACCTCTACCACTGCAATTCCTATAGACATTGTTTAAGTCACTCTCCGTCTTATCCCCCGATCACCTACCCACCTAACCCCTATCTTCTCTTTTTCAGTTTCTTATTCGAACTAAAACCCTCTCTTTCCGTGAATTTTTCTCGAAATGCTTCTCATCCTCAAAAACAACTTCTTCAACTACATCCTCGTATTTCTCACATCATCAATATATGCACAAACAACCCAAATATGCGATTTCACCGCCAATGTAACCACGAATTCCGGGAGATATACTTTCTTCCCAGATGTCGTAGCTACCGATAATAGTGGATATCAATGTACAGATGTAAGTTTACCATAGTTTATCTACTCTCCCATCATTTTCATAGCTCAGAAGCAAACAAAACTGAACCAATTCACACAGTTCACCCTCGCCGACGACACTAGCACCAATAGCACCCTCTTCACCACGACCTTCTCCTGGTCCGGCACTAATGAAAACACCAGCACTCCGCACTCATTCCCCTCACTAGTTCTCAATCTCCCCTCAATATTCCCCATCCCAATTTCCAACATCTCTCGTAAGTTAAATTGCTACTTTCACATCATACTACCCAACATTCAACCCTATTTTGTTTCACCATGCGCATTCTCTACCATTTCCATTTCCCCCACATCTCTTCCCAGATAAAACATTAATAACTCCCAATCTTCTAGTCCTCCCCGTAACTAACAACTGGGCCCTCTACCCCGGAAACCCCATCTCCACCATCAGTTCCACATCCGCTTCCCTCCTCACCAACGCCTCCGTAATCGCCGCTTGCTACCTAACCCTCTATCTCGATCTCGACGCTCCAACCTCCCAAAACGCCTCCCTCGCCGCAACGAAAATTGTAATCTGGCAAGCCAACTACGGGGGTCTGCTCCCCCTAGGCTACACCTCCAACCCCGCCACCATCTCCCGTCCCTCGATAAACCTCGCCGGAATAACCTACACACTCTATACATCACAATCCTTCCCCACCACTACCCCCACCACCTCATCCTGGGGCCGCACCCCCCTCGTCCCCCAGACAGTATACACCTGGTACCCCAACACCAACATCTCCACACTAACCGCCATGGATATTTCCCCGCTCCTCAATTATTTATGGAGGGAAGTATACGTGGATAGTGCGACGTATGTAGGGTATATGGAATGGGGATTGGATGCGCGACATAGCGTGGGCAATGTGACGTGGAGTGTTTATGAAGCGGGTTGGAATGTTAAGAGCGGGACGCCGGTTAAGGCTGTAGGGGGAGCGGAAAGGAGGATGAAGCTGGGAAGGGGGGAGATGGTGGCATGGGTTTTGGGGTGGATTTTAGGGTGTGTGGTTTTGTTTGGGTGAGGTACTTGGTGATTGGGTTAGTAGACGAGGGAGGGGGTTGGTGGGCAGGTGTGCACGGGAGAGGGAGAAATATTTTGTGAGGAAATAGTGTGGTCAGTAGTATACCCGACGGAAATTAAGGATATATATTGTTCTAAAATTTGCTATTGAATTTTGCGACCCTGTCTGATTATATTCGGATTGTTCATCCACCTTCCTACGTATCCGCTCATTTACACATTGACTTATCGAAATCCAAATTTACAACCCCAATATAACCCACCTCTATGCCCTATTAAAACCCATCTTAACCCCAAAACTTCTTGTAGTATTACTATAATTCACATATACATCTACTATTGAAAACATATTGCACAACCCGAAAGTAACAAGCAACAAGCAGCATGAACACAAACTGTAAAAAAATATTTTATTTGAAATGGTATCATCTATCTGCCAAATTTAAAGAGAATACTTCTACTACATGCCTACTGCCACATGCCTCCTACTACATGCTTCCCCTATCCAAGAACTTAGAACAATATCCCATGGGCATTTTGGTAAATTGAATCATAGGAAGTGTCATTTAAAATGCATACGGTCGAAATGCGCCGGTGTCGCCATCCCTGAAAATTAGTATTAGAGATGTTTGCAAGTATTATTTTGTATAGAACTCACAACTTTCTAATACCACTGTGTAGTTTAGATATTCTCATTCGCTTTCCACTCGTCTTAATCATCTAACATCTCTTCCTTGCCTCCTCTAGTCCTCAATCATTCCCTTCATTCAAAACCATACCGATTAGTCCTCTCATAAAGCTCTCACCAAGATAGCTGACCCGCTATTTCTTCGGATATTTAACAAACCCCATCATCCTATATTTCGTGACCGGTTCTTCATCCGCTATCATCTCAATGGGTCTAGAATCCCCTGGTAATTCGTTTAAAGCGCCCGACATGAACGTATTGGCGGCTCCGGAATTGGTTTCTGATTTGTGTAGGACGGGTGATGTGGTCAAACTTGCGTCGCCCTATTTAATGTTAATGGGTCAGTATGGTGGCAGGAAAGAATTGAAAATCGAAAAGGCTCGAGAGAGACAATGGGATACGGCGGATGGGAGAGCCGGGCGTCGTATTAGCAAAGAAAAAAGGGATAAGAGAGGACTCACAACGGTCAAAGGAATCTTCCTAACCACCCCTCTTTCTGCCTTATTAGGATCAATCCATGCCATAACAATCGCCGCCTCCTCATCCGGCAACGACATAAACGCCATCGCAAAAGAATCAGATTTAATAGTAAGTTCCCTGGAAACGGCTATTTTACGAATATCCAACGGACTAGAGTTGAGTGCCGAAATTAAATATAAATGTCCCTTTTCATTTACCATAGCTAGTTCTTTGCCTGAAGGTGAGAAACTGGCGCATTGTATACGACTTCCTAGCTTTCCGGAGCGGTTGGGTGGAGTTCTTATATCTGTTTTTTGGCCTGTTTTGGGGTGTACAAGGACGGGAACGCCGGATTGTGTCCATGTCGTTATACAGACTAGAACTTCTTCGATACCAGTTCTTGAGCAAAAAATTGCTGATGATAGGCCTCGATCTTCGGATTCGTGTAAGGGAACATGATAGCGACAGGAAACAAGTTCTTGTGAAGCTTGCATTGGAGTCATCCAGAAGTATATTTGGATGGCTCCGCTTTTGAAACTTCTGGTACTAGCTAGAAGATGCATACCGTCGTCGGAGTAGGACAGCGTATCTACCTCGGGACAGTCTTCGCATTCTTTGTGAATCCGGCTATGGAGACGATCTTCTCTGGGTTCCGCGGAACGGGTGGTTTTGTAAAAGTAAACGGTTGCGTTGGTAAACCCTACGGCGACTGTAGTTTCATTCGGAGATATAGCTATACTGCTAGCCCAGAGATTTGGGGGTAAAGGGTATTCGACAACAGGTGCCGAGGTTTGAAGGTTTACAATTCTAAGCTATTCAATTATCAGCAAGGGTAAGATTCCCCATTAGTTGAAATCACTTACTGTAAGTTTTGGATCTCGCGTACCAATGATATAAGCTAGATACATCTTCGTTACAGCAGCCTTGTAACAGCTACTCTCGGTTGGAAACACACGTGTCATTGCAGGAGGAGATGCTCCGACATCCCAGATTTGTATTAGAGATTGAGTCCAAAAAAGACCATTTGTTGAATTTTGTGATAATGATATATTAATTGCCTTGGCGGCTTTGCTCTTCGAGGAAATCTTCTTCGGTACCTTGACCAAACTTTCTAGATTGATTTCGTCAAGTCGTTGGGCCTCCGAAGCCGATGAGGATAGTGAAGTTGTCTCCACGGTTTGCCCGGCAGCAGACTCTTTCCTCATTCCAGTGAAGACCGACGTCCATTTGGATCCACCTTTTGACTTTTTCCTATCGGAATGACTGTGTCCCATTGCAGGTCGATTCATAAAATAAGTATCGGACTCCGGCAATCCAGAAGTGGTCTGGTCATTCGGGGAATGAGCCGAGATAGAATCTGGAGAAAATGGCATCTCATCTGTAGCCGTTGAAGTCTTTCGAAGTTCTGACATTCTTGAGCCTTCCCCTGACCTTGAACCATCCAGCGAAGTCAAATCAGAAGAGGAAGATGGCAGAGTGTTGGGTGTATCTAGCCTTTGGCCGAAGGTACCAAGAGTTGGCGATACTTGAGATGGAATGTTATGAGGTAGAGATCTAGAGCGATCTTGGGCGGCTGCAGACGTGAAAGTTGTCTTATTGTGAAAGGGTGAAGGTGGTTCGGTATCAAATGTACGCATTTTGAGATTGCTTGCACCAGAATTACCATACGCCGAATGAACAGGAATTCCTCCATCAATCTTTGGTGGTGGAAGTTGGAAGTATGTGGGAACATGCCTCTCCAGATTTATGGCATCCACATGAGATTCAAAGGGTTCAAGGAGATCCCAAACTTGCCTTGCAAGTGTCATCTCACGCATTAAAGTAACTGGTTCTTCGCATTGGACACACTTTGTTTTGGAAGGTAATCTGACCTCATTTGTTTCTGGATTGTCCAACTGAGCATATAAATCATCGTTAGCATGCTATCCCTTTGTCGTTAGTCATATTCATATTATTGCCTTGAATCTCCATGTGTAGTTCTGCAATGCAACGAGTTGAAAGTTTAATAAAGCAATTGGCGTACCGGAAACTTAAGATTCTCTAAGTATCTCATCTGCGAGGCACCAGCTAAATGACACTTGGAGCAATTGAGTGTATATATCCTGGGACGTGATGATTTGACATGACGACTTGGATCATCTAGGGCAAGAATTCTTTTCGTAATCTCAGATATTGTATGCATCATTTCCCTATCGCTCACCCGACTTATCATTTGACGATGCTTGAGTCTTAAACACAGTGCATCTATTGCATCCAATTCCTGATCATCTATTTGTATTTGCATCGATTGCCTTCTCAGGTCTGGTGTATCAGGAAGGATTATTCGATATTGATCAGTGAATGTGCCAACTAAATCATCTTTAGAGAATCGTGGTGGCATGCGAATATTCTCAATCGCTCGTAAAACTGCATTCCTCGTTCGTTCTGAAGCCGCTGGAAGATATGCATCTCGAGTTTCTCCATTTATTGTATATTGAATCGAAGCCGCAACGACGAATTGAGTGATATCTCGAAGGGCGAGGAATTGTGCGAGCCATCCTCCTCCTCCTCCTCCTCCTCCACCACCACCTCCTCTTCCTCCTCTTGAACTATCTGGAGGTATGAGAGTAGATATATATTTAGTTGAGAAACACTCATTCAATGGATACTGTAGGTTGAAAAAGAAGTTGTCAGCTCAAATTTTGATGGGTTTAAGTTCACCCAAATCTCCATGAATAAGATTTAAATTTAGTGTTTCTTACCAATTCTTCCGCCAAATTTGGTAGTTCGTCCCTTAATTTAGGGGGTAAAGCTAGTGGGTTAGGCTCGGAACCCCGCAATGATTCAGTTACTTCTTTGCAAACCAACAACAAAAAACTTTTTGGTCCTGGATAACTATCATACATATGTTCGAGAGAACGATGAATACGTGCGAATCTATCTCGACGATTATTTCTCTGCAGATCGATTTTAGACTGGGATTGAGATTGAGATTGGCCGTCGGATTGCGATTGTGGTAGAAGTTGAAGGACACGAAGCGCAGACAATAGCAGCTCAGCCAAATACTTGTCCCTCAATTGTCGCGACTCCCATAGACTTTCTCGACCTTCGATAACAATCTGTAAAGCGAATTCGATTGTTCGCAGAGTTACCTCCCAGCTAGACAGAAATCCGAAATACCATCCATCTTGTTGGAGCTTCGCAGATGGTACAGACAGGCGTTGAATATAAAAAATGGCGTTCAGTTGGGCAAATAGAGTTATCACCAAATGTTGATAGGATTCTTTATTACCATCAGAATAAACCTTTTCAAGAGAAAACTGCCCTACCAGTTCTAATATGATATTGTCGACGTCGCTGCGTAGGGACAATAGTTTCCAAATGTTTGCTAGACGTGTAAATTTTGGTGGTGCGGCCGAGGCTGGAGTCGGCATGGTGTGATGATAGCATGAGTGAGCTCTCAATCTAACTTCAAAGCTTCGAAGCAGTCTGGTCGCCACGTGGGCCGACGACCTAGGTTTGGTGCCGCAATAATGGCAAGCTTTGCGAGTATATCATAAGTATGATGCGTCTCAAAATGGACCATGGAGGGAGAAGATCATCAACGTCGATCGGATTATTTTGGGCTTGTTTCCTGAAGACGGCACCGCGACCGTTTACGGTAGTGGCTAGGGTACCATGAGGGATGGAATTGTGGTGGGCCCCGCTGTCACCTCAAGAGAATGTCAAAGTAAAGGTCTTTGAATAGCATTTTCTTACAGTACCCTTGTTCAAGAGGACGACTTGCCCAGATTTGTCTTTTCTACTTGAATCAATTTGGAAGGTCATCCAATCTCAGCTATGGATACAGACCGTTTCGTCTATTCGTATCTCTGTTATACCATTCGACCATTTACTATCTGGCCTCCCGGAGGGCTGAAAACCCAACCGGTATCAAGGTTTATCAATACCTATGCAATGTAACCCACTTAACGAATGAATGGTGCAAATCAGAATGCTGGTTGAGAGTCCACAAAGACTTGGTTATTCTTGTGGAAACTCCAGACGAAAAAGAATTGCGCTAAAAATAAGCCTGAAAATAAGGTTAAGTTGAATTCTTATTTCTTTCTAACTCAAGCATACGATTTAAAGAAATCACATTTTCTTCTTATTTGAGGTTAATAATATCTATCTATCTTGTTTGTTAAGGTCGTACCAAAAGAAGCGGCAGATGCGGGGGCCCCTGTAAGATGGCATCAGCTTTTGTACGATCATAATTAGTTGTCCCTACCTATTATGTGGTTACATTAGACCTTCCACCAGTACAGGGGGTTAAATAATGCGGAGGATTGTCTGCATTAAGGCAGTGCAGATAGATATATATGGTTCTGGGATGCCCTGATTCTTTCGACCTCTCTTTTGCGAATTGAAATAATATTTTCGACTCAAAACTACGACCTCAACATTGTTACCATGGATCATGAAAAACCTCAAGCGGTCATTCCGCCGCCAGTATTTGAATTCGATATTGATCAAAGTCGAACGAGCCCAGATGTAGAGCCAGATTACCCTGAAGACCGTCGGGAACGCCGAGGAGAGAGTTTGTGGTACGCCAACTTGTAATATTCAATAATTACGACCACTAATTTTCACTAGGAGAACGCTTGGTGAACGGCACATTAACGTGAGTTATTGGACAAAAGCTTGAATTGATATTGGCGGAAATAAATGGCTAACGACTCATATCGCGTGCCAGATGATAGCATTCTCTGGGTATGTTTCTCGCACGCAAGCTTCATTTGGACATATGAATAATGAAATATGGCGATAGGACAATTGGAAATGGACTATTTCTTGGAAGTGGCAGATCCCTTGCTGGGGCTGGACCGGGCGGCGCAGTGATGGCATATATAATTATGGGAACCGTGGTTTCCTCTGTTATCTCTTGCTTAGGTGAAATGACTGCTCTTATGCCTGTCAATGCTCCAGTAGTGGAGTTCCCGCGAAGATTCTTGGATCGTGGTGTTGGCTTTGCTGTTGGTTGGATGTATTGGTGAGCAACCGTCAATTCTACCTTGCTTATTCCAGCAGGAGATCTAATACCTAGAAGGTTTGCATGGGCCGTCACCGCCGCCGAGGAATTGGTCGCGATTTCTGGACTTATTGGATTTCATTATGATGATGGGAGAACGTTTCTGGCTTGGAGGATTGGTGAAAGTGTCGACACTGCTGTTTGGATTGGATCATTCCTGATAATCGTCACTGCTATCAATATGTTTCCCGTCAAGGTGAGTATTTGCCGAGATACATTGATCGTTACTGATATTGACAACATTTGCAGTACTTTGGAGAACTCGAATATGCTTTTGGTTGTATCAAGATTATCTTTATCGTAATGATTATCGTGCTGATGCTCATTCTTGACACCATGCAGCGTATGTTATTTCTTACTCATGGACCTCACATTGTTAACTCATTAATAGCTCGTCCTGATGCATATTACACATCGCCTCCAAATTCAAAATGTGGGTACCCTCGACCATGGAAAACTATATTGGAATGCTAAGTCTGTTTGTTCAGATTGGAACTCTCCATGGGGATTTTTCAACCACGCCTATTCTGTTCGAGATGAAGCGGGAAACTTGCAACGAAAAATCGATGGCTCCACCGGTTCATTTCTTGGGATGTGGTATGTCAAATCATATGTCAGCGCCCTTTTGTTACTAAGTAGTTTTGCAGGACAACCATCATCAATGTGATCTTCTCATATACTGGAATGGATATCGTAGCAGCAACGGCAGCAGAATCCAAATCGCTTGCTAACGCTGAAAGTATGAAAATGGCCGCAAGAAAAATCTCCATCCGCATCGTTACTCTTTACACCATGGCTATGATCACATCATCTTTCGTAGTACCCTATACCCATCCTTTTCTTAACGGAAAAGGCCAATCGGTCGGCGCCCATTCTATCTTTGTCATTGCCGTCGTCGAAGCAGGTCTACCAGCAATGGCTCATTTTTTCAATGCTATCTACGCTTTTGCATCTTTTACTTGCGCTATCAATTCTATGTATGTTGCTTCAAGAGTTCTACATACTTTGGCATTACAAGATCAAGCAGGCCCGGAATTTATTGCGAGGAGATTGAGGCAAACTAGGTCTGGCGTTCCAATTAGAGCCGTTTTGGCAACAGCTGCTATGGCTCTAGTAGCTTTTATGGGTAGGACTGGGAAAACAGCAATTGTGTGTATCTGCATCATCCATTTACGCGTAAACTTTAAGTTCTAATGGTTAAACAGCGCCTGAACGAATTGGCATCAAACTGCACCTCGTCAATCTTAATCGTCTACGCCACCATCTGCGCTACCTACCTCGGATTTTTCCGAACGTATGTCTTAACTTCCTTTTTCTCGTGAATCTAAAAACAGTTGTTATTTCATACACTTCATTCGCTAATGTCACACATGACAGGCTAGAAGATACAAAATTGTACGGAAATGCATCGGAGAGACAGGCTGCGCATTATAACCGCGACCATCCACGTTACCCCTATAAATCGCACGGCCAATGGCTGAAAGGCTTTTATGGTATGGCGGCTTGTATTATCCTCGTTTTGTTTAATGGTATAGGGGCATTTCTGGAGAGACCCTTTGATATGAGGAGATTTGTTGCTAGTTATATATCTGTAATTATGTTCATCTTTCTTATACCCTACTCCCATCTCCTATCATATCATCTATTCATTTTTTGTTCGAAACCTAACAGGGAAATCCCAGATTCCAGTCTTCATCCTCCTAATAATCGGCTACAAAGTCAACAAACACGGACTCAGAATAAGAAACTGGGGACCAGAAAGATCGAATGATCTGAGGAATACGATACAAGCGGCGAGTGAGAAGAGAAAGGGTAGATTGGAATTTCCGGATGAGGGGTTGAGTAGGGAAAACTTCAAAGTTTGGGCCCATTGGCTGTGGGTCTGGACAAGATAGGGTGAAAATAGGATGGTGATGCTTTTCGAATTGTTTGGGATTGTTTTGAGTATCGGTTAAAGAATGATATGGTTGGGACTAAATGGATGGAAATAGATACGGAAAATAGGAGACAGGATATTGAATATCGGACGGAAAATGGCATGAGAACAGTCACGGCGTCCAGGCGTCTATTCGAGTAATGGAATATTGCACAGTATGAAATTACCAAAATCCCCCTATGAGTTCGGGAAAGAATACCTGGAAGGGAACAGTCACAATAAACACAGATGTGGTCTAGTATATTAGCGCATAATAAAGTATAGTATATCAAAATACGGACAAAATCTTTGATTAATATTAAACTTCACTCCAGTAAGCAATACAAACCGGGTCATACTGAACGGGTCAGCCCTATCGGTATACAAGTACCCTGGCCTAGTTATCTGGTGATCCAAACAGGCAACAACATAGAGTCAACCTGACCGAATGCGGAGACACGGGCTTGCAGTATGCAGATATGCAGGTTTGCGAATGTCGTGCTTCGCTACGGTAGTAAGTAAGTTGTGCGATGAGGTCTTTCAACGGTCTATTCCGAGGAAAGAACAGGTGGAGGTGCTGAGGGTAGGTAGTGAAAGATCGGATGGATTGGGGTTGGGCTTGGGTGGGAGGGGATACATGGCCTAGGAATTGCTTGAGTCGGGGCAATTAGGGGAGAAGAGCCGAGCTTACGGTACTTGATTTGTGTGAATTTAGTTGTTGGGATATCTGAGGAAAGAGTCAAAAGACCGTCTTCTTGGTTTTGATAGGCTGAGGAAATTCATTGGGGTTTTTATGCTTAAGTTTGTTAACGCATAATATCTTATATTAGCTATCAGACAGTCTTGTCTTCCTAAGCGGATAAAACCCTTCCACTTACTTCACATAATTTCCCAATCTAGTCATTCCCCCGTACCAAAAATTATCATTAACAAAAAACCATTCGTTCGCAAATTGAACTATACGGGAAATATCCATTTTCTATCTGTTTGTAGCACAAATATACGCATACATCTATCTGCCTTGCCGAGTATGCCAACATATCCAAGATAAGGATCAAGATCAGGAAGATCAGGCTACAGACAAATCAGGGTAGACTAAGACGGAGGCTCAAGTCCTCGTGCGCAATGTTATTATGATGCTGTGCAGACAACTTTATAGTGCAGGTGGTGTAAGGTGTGAGATAAGGTGTGAGTGCAGTGTTGTATTTGGTTGTGTGATTTTGTGATTGTGGTTATGATGTGGTTGTGGTGATGATGGTGGTGGTTCGTATTTTATCCATACAAAATCATTACAATTCTAATAGCAAAAACACGATAATCAATAACATACCAGAGAAAAATGAAGCTAAAGCGAAGGATAACTCATTATTAACCTTACATCCACCTCATTATCGCTACGAGAGAAATCATCTCAATGACCAACCACTGTCTCTTCCTACCCCCAATCTCACTCCCACAATCTCTTCCTCATAACGCCCATCGCATGTTCCTGTATCGCGAAGCGCCGGTGACATTTTTATTCCTTTCTCTTCTTTCCATCTATTTCATCCTGAGCATCACAGAAATTGTAGGATTTAAATTGAAGGATGCAGCAGGCATGCATATATATCGTGACGCCATCAAGCCACAGCACTACTTACCCCTCTCTCCCCGGTGATTAGGATTTGATTTGATCAGATAATGAATAATTAGTGAAGAAATTCTTCGGCTTGGAGATATTAGGAACCGGCGGGTAAGGAAAAAAGTATGACAATGTCGAATGCATGACATTATCTGCTCGGTGTACAGAGTGTGGGATTTCCCAGTTCAGTATTGAAAAGCTGAGGAAGGAATCGTGAAACAAAGCTACCTCGTGGCACGAAATAGCCTTTTACCTTTTGAGATTTGATTGGTGGGAGGGATTGGTTGGTTTACATAGAGTAGAAGATGAAATGGAACTAAAGAGGAAACGTGATTGGTGTTAGATACGAGGCTGTATTTAAAAATTAAAGCTGCGAATCGTATCAACTGTTTATAAGGATTTATACTCGCTATCAAGAAGAGAAAGGGTGGTACCTTTCTCGGTGAGGTGTGATTAAGAATCGTGTGTGACGTTGTGATCATAGCAGTGTAGCAAACGAGAACAACAAAGGAAATAATCTATATCAAAATAAACACATAACTAATAAACTACACATTAATTGTACATTATAGCATCAAAACCTCGCGAATAACCAACGAGCAAGAGCAATAAAAAGATGAAAGGAGAAATCAATCGTGAAGAATTAAGGTTGCAGCGGGATTCGACTACCGGTAGTAATAATGAGAGATGCCATGTCCTTGACGATAGATTGATTAGATTTGTGCTTGGTCAATATCTCCAAGGTAATCTGCCCCCAAATAATGCTAGTAGTAGCAGGCTCCTGGAGGGAGAAATCGGGAGCATCTTCAGGTGCCGGAAAGCGTTCATGAGGTAGATATTAAGGCTAATTCCCCATATACTTGGTGGTCTCGGTTGTATCCTGTTCTTGAATGGTGTGTAGAATGTTGATCATATAAATCCGTGCAAAACGCAGCTGTGAAGTATTCTTTGAATGTAAAGAGCCAAATCTCTTAAACTTATAGGTGAATTTTTGAGCGACACTGATGGAAGCCAGTCCTACTGGAAGTATAGGCCAGGGAGGAGAGTTGAATCTGGCAACATTGTAGCAGCCCATGATGACGGTGCCCTTGTTACATAAATGATGACTATTCCTTATCGGCTGATTTCTGAGATGGACGAGGCCCCTCGAAATTATCATCAGGTTGATCACCTCGAGCTTGTGGCCGTCCAAGCTCCTTGGGCTTTGAGATAACTGCACGAGTTCTGCTTGCACATGATCTCTTTGGTTTAGCATAAGCGATATCTCGCTACTTTCAGAGTTGTGAAAGAGAGGGAAAGGAAAGAGAAAAGAGTTGTTTGGGAGAGGTATGATGAGACAAGAAATTTCGTCAAGAAACCATTCGTTCACTGCACGCTGCCTGTGTCGTACCTCCTCTTTTATCCAAAGTCTTTCTTCCTTTCCCCGAAATTTTACCAGCTTCTTCGTTTATTCAAATTTGTTTCCCTGGTTTTCCTCAGTGCAGACTCTCTTCGTAGATCTATGGGCCTATTCTCCCTGAAGCGCAAGGCAACCCCTTATTCTTCCCTTTAGCAGCCTTAGCTCCACCGCTCTTCTTGGAGTACTGGCCGACTTTTGTTTCTTTTCTGGAGTTGTCATGCTACCCATATCCTCATTATCGTCATCGAATTCAGCCTCTTTATTCTTACACTTTTGTAGACTGAGAAGGGGTATGATTGAAGAGTGCTCGTCCTGACGCTGAATAGCAGAATCAATTGCTTTTATCTTCATGAAATTCATCATAGCGATGTTTCACACCATGTTGGAAAATATAGCGTTTGTTGCAGCCAGGCTCTGAATACTGGAAGGTTTAAGCTGCATCTGAATTTTCAAAGACTTCCAATGATGAGACAAGTCCACCATCCATGAACTCCTTTTTGTTCAATGGCTGTGGATCGAGACATTCGAGTATGCGGAATGAGGTTGAAATATTTGAAAGCTTTCAAATAAACATTCTGCCTGAACCAATTTTTTGAATATTCACTAAGCAGTGAGCCTCACACCTGTGCACCAGATGATGACTACCCATGGACTAGTAGTGAGGTACCTTGATTCTTGATAGTAGAAAGCTGGAAATTTTTGAAGTCAACAAAATCTTATGTGTGCCCCCTTAATATTTTGGCTAGTGAATTCACTCTCACGGGGACAGAAAGATGGAGATAAAGGGTTCAAAATAATTCCAAGAACAAAAATTACTTACAAAGCGTTATTGAGAGTGTGAAATTGTTTATTGAGAGATATAAGTTGTCAAAATATCTTATGTTAGGAAAACTCAATGTTCGGCTAAAGCTCCAAAAGAGGGAAGGGTTCAAAAAAGAAAAGATCAAGGCGGTCGGTTTTCCAAGACAGGATTGGAAACTTGTTTATTGAACTCACTTAAGGACTCAATCAATATTCGAATCATCAAATTCAACAAAACCATCAAGAATATTCTTAAACTCAGAGATCTCATAGAGATTTCACCACTGAACTGTAAGTACCACTCATCCATTCAGTTTCATACAAATTCCTTTCCTATCCTATCCTTACTCTTTAACCAAGAGTGCAAACAAACAAATTCGGCGCTGCTTTCTTCAATCTACCTTTCAACTCGTTACTTCACTATATTAAAGACATTGCTAATAGATTTGTTGATTATACACAGGCTCTCCAAAAGATGACTTCATCTCACCACCATCAGATCTTCTTGTTGAGGAAACAAGACAAGATCATCGATTGATTATCTTTTTCAACGAACTATGTATGTATCAGCACTTGCTTAAGTGCATGCCATCAATAAGTCTTTCCTACAGACTCAACAATTATTTGGGAACAGGATAGAAATGCTAACTTCTACTTTCTGATTTAGGCATTCAATGTCTAATTTGGCAGCCATGAGTCAAATTGGTGTTGAGAAAAAGAATATTACAGACTATGCAAGCCAAGTGTATTTATCACAAGCTTCGCCAAACTCAAACTTCTGGTCAGAGAGCCTTTCTCACTCTTAATGGTATGCACTAACGCATTTTCTTACACATCTGTCATTTTCTTTGATTATTGTTCATGTGAGATTACTGACAGGACTTAGATCAACTGAATTAGTATTGCCTCAACGAAAACTCAGAACAAGCTGAAATATAATCGGCTTCCAACTACCTCCTTTGACTGTCCCTCTGACTGTTCCTCTGACTCTCCCGAAGCACATTACATCTTACATATATTTCAAGGTTTCAAATGTGCCGGGGCCGATTTATACCTCCATGGCAAGATACTCAAGCTTCATATGAAGAATGCATACGTATGAAGTCAGTATGCTTGGAAACCAAGGATTGAAGGAATCATATGAGTGGGGACTTGCGATCCCCTGCGAAAGGTAAGGCCTCTCAACTTCTATAGACACTTGCCACTCCAAAGCACAGAACTAACAGTTGAAAAAGGTTCTAGATTGCTATCTTGATCATTTAACCTCATTACCGCAACTCAAGACTGGCGTTTCAACTCCCATCGAATATTCAGCTATTGCACACACCAAAATCGTGGACATGAGGAATCAATTCTTTATTGCTTCCTTTTTGCTTTTGGCATTTTAAAGTATTGAAAGAAAAAGTCTTCAATAGTTCTGGTCGCCGAAAAATTCTTAATTCGAGAAAACTGCAATCAACCGCAAGACTTGTATTGCGATCGTGGGGAGTTTTATATATCAAGCCCTGAGGTTCTTTAAGGGCAAAACGGTCGAGATGACGATGACGGACGGAGCTGGCAGCTCCGTCCGTCACAGATCTCTCAGTACCGTGGTACCACCAATGGCCATTTTCAGCAAAACCCAGCATCGCCGATCACTACTCTGCATCAGGAGTGGGTCGTGTGCTCCAAATTTGACCACGTTGCGGAGGATGGCGTTTCTGCTCGCGTTTAGTCTCTTGATGTTGCTGTCGAGTCCGCCGCTGGATGAGGAATCATGCCTTGTCTAAAAATTGTTACTGTCTAATTTTTACTGCTAAACTGCCGTCTCGTACCCCGCTGAGTATAGATACTGGAGATCAAGCGGCGATTCTTGATAAAGTCATAGCTTTTGTGTCTGGCATTTTATTGCTCTTGAATGTAACTTACTGTTAGATTAATTAGGTAATCATAATCCAAAGACTTTCCTATAGCCGCCTCCGGGCATGCCTTTGGCCTTGATGATGATGTGAAAGAGATGAAACACAGGACCAGATATACCCGAGCATGTAAGTAGATACTCTTGTTTCCACAATATCGCTAACCTTCCAAGAATTTGTAATGTCCGTTGAGGAAACAGATAACTCTGGGCGCAGCTCTATGCTTTTTAGCCAATAACATATCATTACCACTTGGTTATGGTATGATTGTGTATCTTTGTTACAAAGGTTCTAGCTTAGCCGGTCTTCGCCATCAGCTTTTTTTCATTATCACATCTCCTATTTCTGGTACGGCTCCATAGAGTAAGTTCCGGTGGCATACCAAACACACTGTAGGTTCCTCCTTCCGTATCTACAAACCACAGATCCTAACAGATTAACCCAAGGAACAATAAATTTTGCCCACATGCTCGGAGCCTACGAAAACAAGATGCAAAAAGTTCTACTTCTAATTCAAGAGCTCCAGGTTATTCTTCAATCTTCCCTCACTTGAAGGTAAATCTGCTACTGCGGCAACCGCTCCTATACTCAAATCCACGATCATCTTCTCACAACTTTCACAACTGCCTAATGTGGAGCCTTGTGGCGGAAATGGAAGTGACATCATATAGGCTCATTCGCTGCACACGAGGACTCGCAAAACCAAAGAGTAAAGGAGAGTAGAGCAAGTTTGGATGGAGAGCATACCCCAATGAGGCATTCTCAGTCGTCTTTTCTCAACTATTCTCCTTCAATTGCTTCCTTGAACTACATCATAACACCATCCGATGTTTCGAGCTCTTATTTTTCACCCCAGTGTTAAATCTAATCAAACGGGAAAAGATATCATTGGGACCCATAAAGACTGTAGTGAGTCACCGAGATATGGGCGATCGCCTGTGGCAGATGAATCTATCAGTGAATCATTGCCATACAAGTTTCAAATCCAGTCCTCAACCGCGTTCCCCTCTCTCTATCTGCGGCAGTTGAACAAAGGTAGCATTACAATCTAAAGCAATGCCAAACGAAATTCAACCACTCAAACTTCAATAAACTACCAAATATGTATAGATCATTAGACAGTGGGTCTATGGTGGACTTCTGGGAAGGGCGAGGGAGAAGGGCAGGGCCAAGAGTTAGTCTGACGAGTTACCAATGGAGGATTCTCTTCGATCATGAAGTAGCCACTTGTAATTAGAAGACGCATGTATTCGTTTTCACTGAATCCGTGCACAGTCTCCCGGCTTTCGACACTCAAGATTGTATTTTGGCTCTCCAACCACGGCGCGCAGCTCGCTGACCCGACCAGTTTACCAGCCAGTTCGAGCCGATCAACCATTTGATCAACGTGACCACTATCTTATAGAGCTTCAAGCCTACTGTGGACAGATACCAAAGCGGATAAGATAAGAAAATGGATGTTCGAGAGTAGTACTCTGGTTAGCTGCGGTAGAATTCATACTTTCAAATAGTATTTGGTAGTAATATATCTTCGCTACTCTAGCGTCCCTCGAGCGTGACCTTTTCCATATTTCCTTGAATTCTCAAGGTACTAGGTACTAGGTATAAGCAGAGATTCCTATGGATCATTTCGGTCTTGTCAACAACACATCTTCAAAGCTCGAACCCTTCCGTGAAAATGTTCATCCTCTGACACTACCGACAATTCCAGTCATATATACTAGGAAGGCAGATTCTGAGAATCTAGCTTAACCGTCTCTGAGTGGTAGTGGCACCAATATTCAACAGTTAATGCCAGAAGACACCGGAAATCTTCTTATAAATCCCACGGAAACTTCATCCAGACGTCAGTCGGCAAGAAGTTTTCCAAGCAGCGGGATCTGTGAAAGACCCCCCGACTGCAAGGTTATCAAATCAGAAACACAATTACAAACTCCACTAGCTAAAATGCTCTGTTGATAGAAGTCATTACAACTGTACTGGAGTCACAGGCTCCGAGCCACCACAAGTCAATGTGTGTTTGGCAATACTTCCGAGATATTGAAGTTCATCGCGACTCAAGGTCATGGTAAACTACCATTATTTCCGCTGCACAAGGCAACATCATTTCAATACCGCATTTGAGCTCTGGGCTCGGGCTTTTCAGGCTTTTCAGAACTTCACTTGTCAGGCTCGCGAGTCCTTCGACCACTTTGGCCACTCCAGAACTCGTTTCATCAATGAAAAGCAAGTCGACGATCAAGTCACAACTACGAGTCATTCATCAAAAATTAGAGCTACTTGCCCCTGTGACGCACCTAAGCGGGAGGTCAATAAATCCCATGACCAGAAGCCGGGTGCCACTGGCTTCACTCCATATCAAGCTCCTGAAGCAGTAGACACCAAGAAACGAAAAAAAAGACGCTAAAGAAGAAACTGGCGATGCTTTCTTTGCTTTAAAAAATTGACAGTACGTGACAAACAAGACCAAAAAGTCAGTAAACTGAAAACTTGATTCTGCACAGAAGCAAGCTTCAATAGTACCTCGAATCACGATGGATACAAGTCAAGGCTTTGACTGAAGATGGTTTTCTGAGGGACGAGCTTGTCATATGAAGCTCCAGCTCGTTCGATAACGAAGGGTACCTGGAACTCCTGACAAAGAATGCTGGAGTAGTTGAAATGGGCTAAAACTCGCCCGACATGCAGAAGGAATTATTGGTCCGGATGTCCGGGTCTTTGCGATCTCTTCACAAAAATACACTTTCTCCGTCATCTTGAACGATACCATGAATGACCCTCCGACTACCACAAGTTTATCCACTCGAGATATAGAAATTGGAACAAGGTATCTACGATACACCAAAGGCATTTATGGGACTTGCATGTTAATCATGAGCAAATGCCAAAAGTAAAAGTCGGAAACAACTCAGAACAGGTGCTAGGGCTTGCTTGGGAAGTCGATGTTGGCATTTGTCGACGGCATTTCAGCCTCTCAAATTGGCAAGTGCCAAACGGACCTCAAATTTATGAGAAAAGCACTGTAAACAACTTGATTATAACCCGCTGATAGAAAAGATTTCCCTAATCAGCCCAATATCGCACGATTGAAGGTTTGAGAATTTGAGATGGACAGACGGGGGAGGCTACGATGATACTTGTATTTTGGAAAAGTTTCCAGGGAAGGAGAGAAGTTGCTGAGGTTTGGTGTCTGACGGGTGGAGAGATGTTGTGAAAGATTGCTAGGAAGATGATGGAGCCGCGAGAAACGCTGATTATGATGAAGTGGGTGTGATGTTGATCTCCCTTGAAAATCTCGACCGTGGAAGATATCGCAAATGTGCTGATAGTACTGAGTGATTGTGGTAGCCAAGATGACCATGAGAGAATGGTGGTTGTGTCCTTTCACCGGCTATGACTTAGATGATCGAAAATCACAGATACCATGATAGGCGGGCAAACTTCGACAGCAAGCACTTTGGTATTAACCAGACCCTCCATCGCGGATATCTCCTGACTGAAGCTGTTGCTCCAATTCTTAGCCCATAGTTGATCATGATTAACATGTGGTAGATGGAGGAGACTCTCAAACCTACGCAACGAGGAAATCTCAGCAACGGTTTGATGCAACTTCGTAATTGTGTTCTCGCGAAGTTGGCCTGAAACGCTACAGACAGTAGTTTGCGAATGGTAACCTTACTTCACCAAAAACCAAACTTTTTCCATGCCGTATTAGCGCCGTTCTCGTTGGAAAGACCATTCTTGCTTCCGGAGTTCCGCCAATGCCAGGCCGCAAACTAATCTCACCAACAGTAAGTTGATTGATGAACTGGCGGTACCATATATCGAAATTTTTGGAGGCAAGTGCCCACTTTTGGGTATGACCCAAAGTCGCATGAATATGTCTAAATCGCATAGAGATAGAAGAATGGTAAATTGAGTTGGGGTTAGCCATATACCCCATTACAAGTACGCATCGGCTTTAGTTAGCCCTTCAACTTGCGGCTTCAAGAGAGAGAGGTGGTTCATCAAACAATGGAAGGATATCCTGGAAAGAGAAAGACTCAAAACGAAACATACTTCATTGTTACTTATGCCCTCTAAGGTCGCCGTTAGTGTTATTCCGCTACCATCTTTGCTTTCAAGATCATGCACAACAGTCGAAAAATGCTTCATCTCCTTATCAATCGTAGAAGAGCGCTTACAAAATTTCAGAAGATCTCAGTGGCCCTCATGCACAGCAAGTACTAATCCAAGGCTACGTCGATGATACCCCGAGAGAGAAGGCGGATCCCATTGATATCTTCACCTGATATCCATTATCGACCTTGTAGCCTTTCATTGTGACTTACTCTGGGATAGAAAGTGGCAGGAGGACGATCGATGATGCGGAAAACGGCCACTTTGTTAGATGAGCCGTTGAGTAGATGAATCTGTAGGATTTGCCATGCAGCTGCTCCACTCAGCCCTAATGACTATGACATCCCAGAATCTCGCGCGGATGAGTCCAATGGGATAACTCCTTTTGAGGTGGCAGAAAGAAATGACAAGAGATCTGGGATAGAGAAATGGCTCATAGAGAGTCTCCGCGATTTGATGTCTGTCGAATTCAAACAACTCTCTATTCTCTAGGAACGAAGTCGTCACTTTTTGTACCTAACGTTCTCAACCTCGGATTATAGAGCTTGATTCTTCTGAGCAGGCAGTACGAAAGCTCCTAAACACCCAAAATAATGGCAGGTGTTCATGGACCTCCAAGGCCATCGCCACCACCTATGCTCTTCGCGCATACTATTCCGCATACGACACAACTATCAAAGAGTGTAATTTAGAAACGGGAAGATCACAATTATGACCGATGGCGAACTTTCAGATGGCAAAAGTTACTTCCAACACAAGTGGGTAGGACACTCGCATTGATTCGGAGAGTTGATTCAAATCAAACCGCAGCTGTTCAAGCAAATGTGATTCAAATGCCCAACGAGTCAATACACTAATTCCAAACTTAGACCTTGAGCCATAATCATAATTGCTGCATTAATCTGAAGTTTTCTATGTTCTTCGTTGTTTACTGTTGTTGAACAGACAATTTGAAGTTTACCTTAATGTTTGCTATCTGAACAACATAGGTAGTCGGCCTGGCGATTATCATCAACCACCACCATCATAACAAAACAAGAGCACTGTCTTTGTTTTGAAATTTTCTCTTCTCAACAATGCATCTTCGAAAATTCAAATTTTCTTCCCAACTTAAATTTGTTTCCAACGAAATACCTCCCTCATTCAATTTAAAACTTCAAATCAAAAGGAAAAATGTCTGACAACAGAGAAGACGCATCTCCCCCATCCTCTCCTCCCGCCGGTCTCATTGGCTATGCTGGCTTGACGCACCAGCAAGCCATGGACCACCTGTATCCTGTCGCGCCATTGGAACCTGGATTTACAGAGGGACCCTATTATTTGGGAAATGATACTGGCCCTTGGGGCTCAGCTCGCCTTGTGAATTACCCACCCTTTGTTTCTCCTCATCCTGATCCATGTCCTCAAAACCATCAACAACACCTTCCTCCTGGCGCTCCGCTTTCCGACCTAGCCAACCGTGATCCTATAGTTGACGAAATGGCTCTTGGCGACCTATTACCACATCGACCCCGAGCTGGAGTTCCAGCTACTTCTGGAGTTGAGTTACCCACTGTGGCCCAGATTCCGGTGCAAAGTGCCGCCCCCGTTGATCCTGGTCTCGTGGCGACCCCTAATCCTGGTCGTACTGCGCTCATGACCCGTTTGACGAACGAGGTGATGAATCTCACTCCTCCTCCGGGCGCCTATCGCCCACAACTTGCTCGTTTCCGGGCTATGCCCATCCGTCGACCTCTTTCTCTTCGGGAACAGCACGAAGATTTTCTTCGCAACCGTTCTGACTACTGGGTGGCGGTAGCTGGCTACGTAGTAGGAGACGTAGCTGCTACCCCTTGCACCCAGTGTCAGAACGGTAATAGAATGTTTACGAAGTGTGTTGTCGTTAGGCAGCCTGGTGGAGGTGCGCAACCCATGGCCGGAGCCTGTACCGGGTGCTACTATGTAGGTAGGGGGACCGAGTGTTCGCTTCATAGTAAGTTTTTTCTTCCTTTACCTTGTTCTCCCACTTTAGCTTTGACAGTTAGAATGCATGTGCTGACCTATTCGTGTGCAATAGCAAGATTCGCGCAAAATTAGGGAAGAAATGAAAGGGTAAAGGGGGAGAGGGAGGCCAGTAAGAATGAAGATTGACAGCTTTGCTGGCGAGCCAGTTGATCGAATTTCTTTTTGGCCAATCTTGAAATCGATGTCTCTTTCCTGCCACTATAGCATGTGTCTTATTTGCTCCACCCATCGATTGTCAACGTTGTCACATTTTCCTTTGGCCGTTGTTTGGTTGCCGTTCTCTTTCCTTCGCCTCTCGGGCCCCCCTGTGTTTTGTTTTGTACAGTATCGTCAAAGAGTCAGCATCGAGATGTTTCTTCGCGCCTAGTAGCCACCAAATCATATCCAAGAGTCAAGTAGTGTCATTTCGAACGCCTGATTGGGGGAATAACGGTGCAAGTTCATTCAGGACGTTCTGCTGGCTCAACTCGACCCGATTCCATACAAATACTCACGCAGAGTTTTTTTTTTTGGAAGGAGTGAAACAAAATATGACCATTTTTTAATATAATCCATTAAATCGAGTCCCGATGTTTGATAGGAGCTCTATTGAGCCCCAATTGTCTGAAATCACTGCCACTTTCTAACGGTAAATGATGTCGCATATTTTTCCAAACTCTCGTACAAAGGCGGACTCTGAGATAATCTAAAGCAATTGACCGCGTTGGAGAAGAGACAAGATTCTCCTGCAGCCCAGCTGCTCCTGGTATGTTCATTCGTTAGTAAATTCGTTATGGAAGTAGACAGGCTAACTAGCAATCAGGACTTCGCAAATAGCAATTCATTAGTATCTTCGAAGGGACGGTCCTCTCGCTGCATGATTCAATTCTTGGATCCGCCCGTCGCAAGCAACTGAAATCAGGGCTTTCAATAGTGGCAACTTCTTAAAGTCTATCAAACTGATGGACTGTGCAATTCTCCCCTCGGTCGATTGAAAAGAGCGATACGTTTCATCTAACAATACCAAAAAGTCAGCTATTCATAATCGTCTTGTCGATACACTCTCGAGCTATATGGAAGAAGAAAAAGACGAGATTTCCGGTGATGTGCAATTCGAGTCTGAAGGCAACGCTGTTTAGAATCCAAGAAATTATTTGGGGTGCTCAATATACGGTCCGAACCCTGATCAAATCAGAATTGGAAGGTTATCTGGTGTGGGTGTGTCTTTTCTTTGCTGTCGTTTGGTACTGTCGTATTTAACCTCATCGTCTCTCGCTGTCACCCATCGTCAAATTCAGCGGTCTCTGCTACTCTCCAGTCTCATGGAGGCCAGACCAGTCCGACTCGTGGTGGCCTGGACAGAAAGATACTGCAGAGAATCGAACTCTTATTCACCGATTCTCACGGTGGAGAAGAGGGAGTCCTTCAAAGACCGCCTCACAAAGCCGACTAGCTTGGTCTTTCATTCGAATTGCTTTAGGACAATACTTAGGAGCTTCTAAGCTCAGAGAAACGGCGAGAACTTCAAGTCATCTGATGTTCAAGTTGTTGCCGGCAACGGTGCTTCAGACCCACCACCAAATGAGAATGGCAACAATGAAGAACGATTTTCACGAACTATGCTACATGATGCACCTATAGGTAGAGAAAGTCCAATTGGCAGTGGGCATTTGGTGGCATAGGGGAAGTAGACGGCACTACTACGTGGCAACGGGATTTCGAGAGATTTTCGATGCTCTTAATACTCCGGCAATATTTGAACAGAAGGTGGATCGAGAAATTGGGGTCTAGAGATGTAAAAATTGTTTTACGAGTACGAGTACGAGTGGTGGTTTGTTTGGTGTTGGGAGTGTTTTGGTTAAAATAGATATTTTTCGAGTTTATACTTTACCAGTACTATGTCACTGGCTTACTAAATTCATTACTCATCACCAAGAAATCACGAGGCTTTGCTCGTTTAGGAAGTGGTCTTACCTATAGGCTTTTTTTATAACCTTACAATGGTGGCGGTGGATATCTGTCGTCCATCTCTTTGTATCAAGTTTGTTCTCCAAGTCATTATAATGGTATCAAGTTGAAGTTTTTGAAAGATTCTAATCGTAAGGCGTGAAGCTGCTAGGCAGAATAAACCACCTTGATAGCTTTTTTCTTTCTCGATATTCCGGATGGCAGTGTTGGATGATCTTGATCTCGTTGTGCCGCGACATCTAATATTTGTTTAAGGTGGCCACTATATTGAGAAAATGACTAACACACTATGGTCATTATGGTCGAGATTATAGACTCTTTCCAGGGTGATACGTTGAAAGGCCCTATAACAGACTACATTTAATTATAATTTTCAATAACTTCATAAATTCATACTTTTAAGGCCTAAAACTTATACCTAATTAGAGTTAAAATTAACTCGAAAATGCAAGCAAGCCTAAACCTTATGGGCTCGCTAAGCCTATATGGATCCTCAGCAAAGCTTATTAGGTCTTTAGCAAGGCTATATAAGTTCTTAGCAAGCTTATATGGGTCTTTACACAAACCTTATAAAGCCAAATTCAGTGTATTACCTTGTAAAAGGCTTATAATCTTGATTATAATGACCGCGACCTTCGTAGAGAAAGTAACTTCCCTAAGTGCACACTCTATCATTCACGTGTATTGCACAGACCAGGGCAAAACGGCATCTAATGGAATACCCCTCATTTCTCTCGATAACGTAATACTGGTCAACTTAGCCAGATTTCTTCTTTCGATAAAAGCTAGATGATGGTTTCATTCATTGCAAGAAATACATTCAAATTCAAAGCCTTCAATTGAGATATCATCGTCACTTAACGTAAGATAACTTACTTGTTAGAGGTTGGTGACTTTTAGGTACCTGATGTGAAGCATATTTGTCACTGATTTGGAGAGCTTTCCCCGGGAGTTTGTAAGTGTTCAACAACCCTTTACATCTCCACCAATCGATACAAACTCATTGATCATAAGTCTCAACACTTAAACTATTTTCTCTTCAATTCTCAATCCCTCATCATTATGATTGTCGTGGAAGGCCGAGCTCTCTTCACTACCGTGACATCTTTAACATGTCTTGGATTTCTCCTTATCGGATATGATAATGGATTGATGGGAGGGTACATTCAATTCCATGTACCCCCATTAGACTGCTACCAAACTAACAACTGACTTCAGTCTCGTCAATTCAATAGGATTTCAGGATACCTTCGACAGTCCCGATTCCACGATTACCGGCCTAATTGTCGCTATATACGAGATAGGATGTTTCCTTGGGAGTGTTGCCACATCGATCTTCGGAGAGAATCTTGGGAGAAAGAAATCAATCGCGATAGGAGTAGTGATCATGATAATTGGGGCTTTACTACAAGCAGCTGCATACTCAAGAGCTCATATCATAGTTGCGCGAGTGGTATCTGGAGTGGGAATGGGGTTTATCAATAGTACAGTTCCTGTTTTCCAGGCAGAATTCAGTCCAAAAGCTACAAGAGGGCTATGTACGACCATTGAAGAAACAGGTGGCTATATGCGGTACTGACTATATCGCAGACGTTTGCATGCAACTCTCGACTCTGAACTTCGGAATTTTTCTAGCATATTGGATCGATTATGCCTTTACACAGTCCTTCGATGGCTCATTTTCCTGGAGAGTTCCAACAATACTACAATGTATATTTTTACTTCCAATGCTCGGTCTTCTCGCCATAGTACCGGAATCTCCTCGATGGCTAGCGGCGCATAAGAAACCCGACGAATCTTTGACTGTCCTCACTCAATTACATTCATATCATATGTCCGAAGCTGACATTGCATCTTTACATGCTGATATTATTCATACTTGTGAATATGAATCATCCATAGGAGCGGGCTCTTGGAGCGATCTCTTCACAAACGATGAGATCCAATCTCAACGTCGTTTCCTCATTGCATGCGCCATTCAATCTTTCCAACAACTAGGTGGTATAAATGCATTGATATACTACTCCAACACACTTTTTTCAAAATCTCTTAATTTTTCTGATCATCTCAGCGCGCTCATGTCAGGATTTTTACAAACGTGGTTCTTCGTCGCGAGTTTTATCCCTTGGTTCCTCATCGACCGCGTTGGTCGCCGTCCTCTTCTCTTGTCAATGATTTCGGTCATGTCAGCGGTAATGATTGTGCAAACTGGTTTAATTTATAACGTGCAAAATCATACCTCCATTGCGAAGTCTTGTGGTATCGGCGCCGCAGTGATGCTTTTCCTTTTCGAAGGGGCATTCACTATTGGTTTTCAGGCTACAGTAAGTCATTTCTCAATTTGCCAATTAGTTACGCCGTCGTTGACTCACCGCCTTCCCTTTTCCTCAATCCCCAATTAACCACCCACAGGTTTGGGTCTACCCCTCCGAAATCCTTCCCCTCCGTCTCCGCCAACGAGGCTCCTCAGTTTCCACGGCCTGCAATTGGATCTTCAATTATATGATTGTTCAAATCACTCCAATAGCCCTAAAAAATATCGGATACAAAACTTATATCATTTTTGGTGTGCTAAATGCATGTTGGATTCCGATTATTTTCTTCTGGTTTCCGGAGACGAAGGGATTGGAGTTGGAGGATGTGGATAGGCTTTTTGCGAGGGATAGGGGGGTCATTGAATGTTTAGTTGGGAGTGGAAGTGGAAGTGGAAGTGCGAGTGCGGGTATAGGGAGATTAAAGGATTTTGAAGAAGTTCTGAGCAGTAATCAGGTGCAACGAGTTTCTATTTCTTGATTCTCATTTGGTTCTTGCCTGTGCTAAGCAGTGTGCTTGTGCTTTCTTTTTAGACGGATACCTTTTTTTGCGTGCCAAAGATCTGAGAAGCGAGGAATTTCATGTTTTTGTTCAGAGTTGTAGATGCCTTGATGGTTGAAATACCCAAATAATGTTAATCGACGATAAACTCTACTTGCACTCGTTATGCATTCCAACTTCCATAAAATTCCATCTCACCCACATCTCATAACATCACATGCTCACGTCCTTTCCATCCCATTCCCATTCTCAGAGAACCCAGAATGCACGAATAGATACCCGAGTAGATAGATAGATTTTCAATACACTTTAATCTTCACGAAATCGACAAAGATATTTAATTTCATGTATTTACCAACTAATTAGTATCAACCAATGCTATTACGCCACAAACCCAGATCCCAGATGCCAAACGCTTTTAAAGATTCAATTGAGGGTATCGTATTGAGGATAATAACAATCGGCGTGTAAGAAATCAAATCATGTAGCACGACTAATAAGTATGGGTGTCGCAATATCGCAATTGAACTCCCGCTCCATCATTTCCCCATCAGTTGCCCTCAGGTGCTCAATAGCGGTTGAGCAATCGCAATGGAAAAATTGTTCAGAAATGCATATGTATAGTATGAATATGGTCTGTATGTAATATCTGCGCCAAAGATCGGTGGCAAAAATGGTTTTTGTTCATTATGTACTCGAGGTTCATAAAATCATTCAGTCCTAGATCTCTCGTCCATCCCCCGACGTGTTTTTGCATATTGAAGCCGTGTGCCATCTGAAAGTTGGTGTATGAATGTAAGTTTATTCTTTATCTCGGGTTCCCTCGCATGGTACTAATGGGTTTAGGCAACTATTTCTATTTCTCTCGGTTGGAGAAGGTAAGGCGGTGAAATTTGGATTTGGATTGGCTGTCATTGAGGGTGATGTTCTTCCAGGTAATGATTCCTCTACAGGAAGCGGATTGAGTTGGAATGAGAAGTAAATACACCTTGAGTTCTGGCCCCCGAGTCCGGCGTCACGTTTAAGTTTTGAGAAACCCTAGATGAACGGGGAGCATAAGGTCTAGAGTGAGAAGGAGGCGAAGAATGTGATTCTGAAACTGCTGGAACCAATGGACTAGAAAAATGAGCAGCAATTTCAGGGTACCGTTGACGATAATCAGGGGTTGGTGGAGGTGATGGATGTGGTATCGGGGCATCTGGAACCGATGGAAGTAGGAAATTCGTTCTGGGATTAAATCCTTACGAAGAACGACGCCAACGAGGCGGAGGAAGTAAAGGTTGTGGTTTTGGTGCGTTCGGACCAAAGGATCGTGCGAAAAATGTTGTGGGATTAAAGGGCTGTGATGTGTTTGGGTAGGATCGGATTGGGATTAAAGGTGTCTGTTGAGAGTTTGGTTAGAGTTGAAGTTCCGAAAGATGAGGGATAACAACGGAGACCCCCCAAAAATAGAAAAAGAGGATAGGAACGAATGGGGTATTGAAGGAAAAGAGAGTCTACCTAGATTGGATGCCGGAAAGTATGGGTGCATGGGTGCGAGGGGTTGGAAACCGAGATGGCTATGATATATTTGTAAGAATAAGAATAGAAGCATCGGATACTGGTAGCTTCTGTTGCGGGCTGCGAAGATTTCGGAAAGAAAGTGGATGCGGAGAGAAGAGAGATTGAGCACCATAAACTTACTGTGTTAGTAGGAATAGATGATAGAGTTTGTCTCTCCTTAGACAGACTCGCATCTTTCCCGGTCCCATTTGGTAATCTCATCAAATCACTCCCTTCACCAAAGCTTCTCTGAATTTCATCATTCATAGACTCCATGATAGACTCCATCTCCATTTCAACTCCAATCACACTTTCCTTGAAAGAAATATTCAGCCGCTCATAGAAGTTTTCGTCGTCATTGTCATCGAATGGCAGAGGTCTTCGCCCACCAGCTACTCCATTTTCTTGTTCCTCAATAGATTGCTGTAGTTGCTTATCGATACTTGCGTAACGAGTCCGAGGAGTTTGTTGTTCTCTCCCATGAGAAATCTCATTGGCTTGGCCTTCGACGTCGATTTCTGCTGTTACCATGGTTCCGAAAGAAGAAACTAAATCAGTATCTGACGTTTTTTTAGACATTGAACTGTTTCCACGCCGAATTCCTAATCCTTGAGGTGGTTCATATTCAGAATCAGAACTTTGTGTAGTCGACTCAGTAGTCACCGGAAGACCCCAATCAAAAAATGGCTGGGATTCCGGAATTGTAGACCTAGTATCGGAACGAGAAACTTTTGACATTCGAATTGTTGGCTCAGACTCAAAACTAGGATCTTGCATAAACTCTGGCGGCGCATTGGAAAAACGTTTAGCAATAATCTCTCGACATTTTTGAGCAGATCGACGCTGACTTTTCGCCCTTTTTGATTGCCGAATTTCCGACTTGAATTTGCTCTTACTCCCAAATGGACGACCTTTTTTCTTGACAGCAGGGGTTTCGCGTGAACTTGGATTTGATACAGGTGTCGCGGCTGGCGCGGATACTGACGGTGAAGCTGGACGAGAGCTTGTTGGTGAAAGGTCTACAATTATTGCGCGATAATTCTTCAAAGGCCTGCCTCGTCTTCGTTTCGGGCCTATAGGGGAAGAATAAATAGCTTCGCCTTCCATCTTCTCCACAGTGCGTTTTCCTAGGTTTGATGTTGATCGATTATGAACTGGAGTTTGTCTCGTGGAAAGGCCTGGGCTTGCAGAATTATGCCATGCTGGAATCTCAACAACAATAACATCGGGACCAAACTCTTCTTTGATATTGTCTCCGCGAAGTTCGGAATCCTGGGAAGTCTCGCCAGAATCTTTTTCTCCGGTCTCTATTGAAGTTCTGGGCTGTACGAGAGACTCTGGAACAGATACTGGGTGTGATTCTAACAATGGTTCGGAAGATGAATCTAATACATCGGGAACAAGTGCCGAAATTTGGCCCGGAGTCTGGACATTTTCAGTACAATCATTAGCGACTTGCTTAGGTGGATATTGGATTTCCGCTCTATTAATAGGCTCATCCGTAGTGATATTCGATCGAGCTCGAGCTCCCAGTTTCCTACGAGTAATCCCTGAAGCTTGTCGAATTTTGCAATGAAGACAAATCGAAAGCAGAGGATTTTCGGGCGTCACAACGAACCCTTCAGGCAGTACAATTGGTTTCCGACAGCTATCGCAATTATAATGACTGCTTCTTATGTCTGCAAGATCTGCATAATCATCCTCCTCGCTGTCCTGGGACTCTACCCTGACCGTAGTTTCTCGAAGGGCGGTATTTGTGCCATCTCTTAAGGGAAGATTTCTTGCCAGTTCCTGGCCGTCTGAATCTATAGGAATAGGGCTGCCCAAGTCACTAGAATCTTGTCTGGCCACCAGAGAAGTTTCGCTTTCTGGGACCTTATTAGCTTTGTTAGCTTTGTTAGCTCTCTGCATGGCTTCGATATTTTTTAGAACACTCTCAAAAAGACTGTTTATTGCCTCAAGCGAGAAGTCTTTTGGGGATGCATTGCACGGTGATCCAGCTCTTGTTCTTGCAAGCTGGTCGTGATCAAAATTGTCACGGCCCGAGGCGCGGGCTAAAGCGAGATATTTGGCTGAAATATCGTTGGCAAGTTGTAGCATATCGTCCATAGGAATATCAACGCATGCTGAAATGATATCCCTCTCGTTTGTTCGAGTAATTGCAATCTTGGGTGCTGCACTGGAGCAATTATCATTGTTACTTGTTTCACGTGATTTGGCTATGCCACTGAGCATATCATCGAGCGCATTTGTAATATCTGAGCCGGATGCGTATGCCATAGGTCCGTCGTTCATCCGAGTATCCAATCCTTCTCCGGCGTTACCTGATACAAATTCCGAGGTTCCCAATTCTCTTTGAATAGTCTTTGCGTTTTTGCTGGCCGAAGTTTGTCCAATGACCAAACTTTCCTTATCCATGAGTCGTGACTCGTCATTATGTTGCTGGCGATCCTGCTGCTCGGGTGCCTCATTGCTGTGGAGTATCGAATCGACATCCGGAGGAGTGACTGGGTGTAAAACCGATGGGTGGTCCTCTCCACGGATTCTTCCCTCATTCAACGTGATACTTCTCGAGTGGGATCGATGATATGACACGTGATTAGAACCTTGCCTCTCTGCAATCCCGTCTCTTGCATCCTGGTCCTCCTCCCTATCATCGGATTCTCCATCCTCGCTTTGGACATCATTCAATATAAAAAAGGATTCCGCAACTTCTTTCGCTCCTGGGCATCGCAATATCATTTTCGTAATCAATTCCTGAAGCTTAAAGTTCCCCGCGCTATCAATCTTCTTTGATAGTGCCTCCAGTGAATTCGCCCGTTCAACGCGTGCACTTTTCGTGGTCGGTGAGCGAAGAAGAGGAGTAAATTCTGATGCATGATAGGTAAAGGATGTTGTTAAATTTCCTATGAAAGGCGATGTGGGAAAGAAAGACGGAGATGGTGTGGTGACGCCTTGATGTTCGGCCTGTTTAGCCGCAACTTCAGCAGCTCTTTTCTCGGTAGCTTTAAGCTTCGCCTGCGCAATTCTTTGTTTGGTATCAAGTTTAGCAGCGAGAAAATCATCTTCACTGCTCTCGTCCTCCATGTTGAAATCCAAGATCGCTGACTTCAGGTGGTGTGTGTAGCCGGTGTGTAGCGCGTGTTCATTAATGAGTTTCAGGAATAAATTTCCCTTAATTTGTGACTTAACATCGCAAAGGAGAACCTGAATTATAAACAATGAATAGAATCATTCAATATTTTCAAATGACCTTTACCGTGGAATTTTGAAGAATTGTTCGTTGTTGACTTATTTCACAGTATTATTATTGATTGCTTACTATGAATCATAGAAGGTTAACAACTTCAATAATTCATGCTTATGTAATTAATTATTAATCAATGAATATCATCCGTGCCTGTACAAACAACATCGATGTTTCCTCCATACATCCAAAAGATTCATTCGCAAAGATATAAATCAGTATAATAACATTGATAATTCATCCCAACATCAACCTATCATTCATATCAAACTTTTGTCTCTCAATCCACCACCATCATCGCGAAACCACTGATCCTCCTTCCCCTCCTTCCCCGAATTCGAATAAACCTTCACATCAACCATGTGACGCCTTCTTTCTAGTATTAAATTAACGTCTTGCTCTCTTCGAAGGTGGCTCCTCAACATCTTCACATTCTTCGAATGAATCTTGGGATTGGGATGAGTCCTCGGATAAATCGTCGAGCTCTTTGAATTCTTCCAGAACCTTATGTCTTGTACATCTACATCCCCAATCACTTCCTAATTCTCCACAACACGACCAAATCCAACGGTCTTCGAAGTCCACATCATCAATGAGATCTTCAATTGCTCCCTGCTTCTCAACGTCATGATCAGCCCAGCAAACGTCGTCGAGATCTGTGGTTCTTTGACCTGAGATTGTCAGCTAGTACAGGACAGAAGTAGATGAATGAAACATACCTGGATGCCAGAGGCAATCATTGGGTGGATTATTGAAGATGCAGAATTGTTCGTGGCATTTCTCGCACTTGAACATTGTGGGATCGTAATCGGGGTATTTTCTCTTGTTTGACTTGACTAGCTCTTCGATTTCAGGCATGGTTTTTTGTGGCACATCGTCGACTTCAATTTCATCATTTTCATATCCTTCCTTATAGTTTTCGCAATCTTTGAAATCGAGAGAACCAGGCTTGTGGTAATGAATGCCTTGGGCCCAAACGCCAACCTTCTGTGCAACGATATTGATTTTTGCACCGGGGACCTTCAAGGAGAAGCTTTTTTGGTCGCAAAATAGCCTGAGAAGGTTTCGAAGCTGGGGTGCATCCATCTTCTCGAACTGTTCTACTAATCTTGAGTCAACCATTTTTGTTTTGTTTGGAGTAAAGAACTTGTAAGTGAGATGAAGAGAAATTTCTATAAGGGAAGCTAGAAGAAGATACTGCAGACTCGGCTAGTTTTTCAATAGATGGCAAAGCCCGGCTAATAAGCTACAAAGTGAATTGAAAAAAAATCTCTTTCGCTTCCTGAAACTAATTTGTCCAAATCAATAGCAGGAAACTATACAAATTTAGAGATGTTGGAGTCATTTCATAGTGAATACGAAAGACTTTCGACTTGCTGCAAGACCTTTCATCACATCTCTTTTGGAACCTTTGTTTTCACTATTTTGGGAGATTTAACCTTGGAAGGCATGGTCACTTATTGGAACTATCAATCGGGTGTATTTTCAGGTTACTCTCATCTTATCTTTCTAATCCTCATCACAACACAATCAAACAAACTAATCATCATGATCTAGATCGAGCATACAATGCCATTCTTGCCACCAATCAGCACATCAGTAGTACATCAGCACATCTTATTCTACCAAATCCTAATGTCTGGTTCTTTTCCTTCTTTTCTCTTCCATCACTTTATGCCTCGTATTCTTACAACCTTTCGCACTTCCCAATTCCTCACAACAATCCCAAGCAAACCCATCAGCATATGCAGGGTCATCTTCAAAAAACTCTGGAGCCCCATGAACTCGGTCATCATGGTCGGCCCAAAAATCAGTCTCATGATCTACCTCCTTGTTTCCTACAATTTCAACGATCAATCATCGCGCATCAAAAGAGGGGAAAAGCGTAAATGTGTACCTGGGTGATACCAACAATCTCCTTTTCCATTGTTCTCAATATCAAATTCTTCCCTACAATTTTCACACTTGAAAATGTGAAAATTTCTCTTCCTGGACAAGATAAGTTGCTGTATCTGCTGTTTTGACAAAGCCGGCACGTCATCCTCATCCTCCTCTTCTTCTGGCGAGTCTTTTTCCGATTTCTCTTCTTCTGACGTGTCTTTTTCTAATTCCTCTTCGGCGTTCTGGTTCTCGTCTTCAACATCGCTATCATCGCTTTGCGTAAGATCAACAAATCCTTTCGTGATAATCATGTTGCGGCCATCAATCTCGATTTTACCCGTTGGGTCCTCTATCGTAAACTTTCCATGTTTGCACAACGTCTTAAGATGCTCTCGGAGTAAAGAGGCGGGCATTCCGTCGAAGACTGCTTCAATTCTTGGGTCGGTCATTTTCGCTGCTTTTGTGTGTTCCGTTAAATCCAAATCTGACCTGGACAAGGTGAAGAGGTTTCTTTACGTGTCAAGCACAGAACGGGACGCGTCCCATGCAGCTACGTGCAGCCACATACGGTCACGTGAGCGCGTTACCCAATCGATTTTTGTTTCGGATTATTCGGGCAATAGTGCCCGAACCCCTACACTACCAACATAACAGGAAAATCCTATTATCCCCATCTTGTTCAAATTACAGAATTACAGGAAAATCCTGCTATAATAATAGAAAAGAAAATGGTTTTTCGGATACGTTAAAAACTTGATTTAGAATATATAACAAGAATATATAACAAAATAAAGTTTGAATCTAATAGCTAAGTTAAAATATTTTCAAATACTTTTTGTTTTATACATTTTTTAATTTTATTTTAGATTTTTCTAAGCTTTTTGGTTTTAGAAAGTCTACATATTACCTATATTACTTATATTACTTATTTATATTACCTATATTATTATTATTAAAGTTAAAGATATATTATTATAAGATTGAAAAAAAAAGGATTGAAATAAAAAGATAAGTAAATAAAAAAAAGTAAAGAAACTTACTTAAAAAAACTTATTGTTATGGAAATCCTATGTTTTAAGTCAACTACCCTAGTTTTGGGCCACCCCCCATTTAGGCCACCTTTTTACACCAAAAACAGTGATTTTGGCCTATTTATAAAACTATCAAAACTTA
>NGKJ01000006.1:18719-67090 GCA_002162495.1 Myriosclerotinia curreyana
TAATAAAAATAATAAAAATAATAAAAATAATAAAAATAATAAAAATAATAAAAATAATACTAATTAAATAAAATAAAACTAATTAAATGAAAGAATACTAATTAAATAAAATAAAACTAATTAAATAAAATAAAACTTATTAAATAACTTATATATATAATTTCAATTTAAAATCTAAATTATCTTAATATAACGCGCTCCGAAACACTGGCGAGTTCACTCGCCCCTCAATACACTACTATTAACTTTGTATTGACTTTAAAAGCATTCTTTAGAACTGTTTGAGGTTAAAGAAATAATGTGCTTTGCTTTTTCAGCTCCTTCTTACCATTGTCTATCACCTGATCATATCTGGGGAACCCTTGAAAATCTTTGCAACAGCCACCTCCATTTTCTGCTGATGTAAACATCAATTTATTGGGCGGAAAATCATCTCAAATTTATCCGTGATATTGCGGGGGCGGGGAGGGAGGGACCAGGTCCCCCATACAATAATGGCATGCAGACAGCTGTCAAGGGAATCCACACCGTCCCAATCGAAATTGTCGCCGAGGAATCTTCCAAGTTCCAACAAGTTAGGTCAAGGGGGTTGTAGAATTACGGTAGAATCCACGTTCGGGCCAGAATGGTCCGAATTCTCGCCATCTATTGGGTAGCTTAGAGGTGTGCATATCTCATTTGGTAAAATCATCCTCGGTATCAACCCTAAGCTACCTGGCAGCGGGGTCGCTTGTATCCAAAGGACATAAGTCACATACCCAGAACAGATGTATATATGGAGCTTAATCCTCAATGTTGTTTCCCCCCGAATGAGCAATACGATTCTCTACCCATCACCTATGCACCATGTTATTGCAATCGTTGTTTGCATGGGCATTGACTCTCGGGTCATGCATCGCTGAAAATAGTACAAACAGTACATGGCCAGTACATAACAACGGTCTGACGACGCAGGTCGAATGGGATCACTATAGTCTGATAGTCAATGGGGAGCGCTTCTTTTTATGGTCTGGTGAGCTTCATTATTGGCGAATTCCTGTACCAGAACTTTGGATTGATATACTCCAAAAGATCAAGGCTGCTGGTTTCAATACATTCGCAATCTATTCGCACTGGTACTTTCATAATCCCAATCCTAATACGCTCGACTTCGACAATGCGGCACACAACTTCACGAGAATTTTTGAGCTCGCCAAAGATCTGGGAATGGTAAGCACAATCAAACACTTCACTAAAGTCTTTATTTATATTACCTAATTCTGTTCTCCAATATCATACCGAACTTTTATATTTGATTATATACTTTTATTTTGCTTCCTAATACAACTCAACCTTCCAATTTTCCCCCAACTCAAACTTCCTATTTTACCCCAAAATCTTCCTTGATAAGCAATCACTGACTCCCCGATCTTCCAGTACGTAATTTTCAGGCCCGGACCTTATGTGAATGCGGAGTCTAATGGCGGAGCGTTCCCATTATGGTTGACCACCGGCGCCTATGGGGCGCTTAGAAACAATGACACAAGATACACTGAAGCCTGGACACCCTTCTGGGAAAAGATTGCCTCCATCGTTGCCCCATACCAACTCACTAATGGCGGAAACGTCCTTACTTATCAGATCGAGAACGAGTTAGGCTCACAATGGCGTGGAAATCCATCAAAAAAAATTCCCAATCTCTCTTCTGTTCAATATATGGAAGCATTGGAAGCCTCAGTACGAGCCCAAGGTATCACAATACCATTCCAAGCCAACGATCCAAATCTGAATTCGGACTCATGGTCAAAGGATTTTTACGATGGATATGGGTCCGTAGACGTTTATGGAATGGACAGCTATCCAGCGTGCTGGACCTGTAATTTGACAGAATGCAATTCTCAGAATGGAGCATACAAACCATTCAACGTCATTGATTACTATGATCATTTTGAAGCAATCTCACCAACCCAGCCATCATTCCTCCCGGAATTCCAGGGTGGTAGCTTCAATCCCTGGGGTGGCCCAGAAGGCGGATGTCCAGAAAACTCTCCTGCTGATTTCGCAAATCTCTTTTATCGTAATAATGTCGGGCAGAGAGTGACGGCTATCAGTCTTTACATGCTTTACGGAGGAACAAACTGGGGCTGGTTATCTGCTCCAGTGGTGGCCACAAGCTACGATTATTCAAGTCCGATATCCGAAAACCGCATGATCACCGATAAGTATGCGGAAACTAAATTGTTTGGTCACTTCCTACGGGTGGCAAGAGATTTGACAAAGACAGACCGAATCGGAACAAATCAAACTGCCTCAACCAATCCAAATGTTGTATACTCTCAACTTCGAAATCCCGATAACAATGCTGGGTTTTATTTTACGATTCACCAAGAATCAACTGTTGGAACTTATGAAGAATTCTATATCAACGCCAATACGTCGAAAGGCTCATTTAAGATTCCTCAAAAGTCTGCACCCATTGTTTTGAATGGTTTTCAATCTAAGATTATTGTCACTGATTTCAACTTCGGATCTCACTCGCTATTGTACTCTACAGCTGAAGTTCTATCTCATTCAATCGTGGATGATCAAGATATCTTAGCTCTGTGGATGCCAACCGGTGAAGCCGGCGAATTTGTCATCACCGGTGCAAAATCTGGGAAAGTTTCCAGCTGTGGAGGTTGTTCCTCCGTTGATTTTTATCCACAGGGAGATGATCTCCTCGTAACTATTTCGCAATCTGAAGGGATCAGTATCTTGTCATTTGATGATGGACTTCGTGTTCTCGTCATGGATAGATCATATGCATATAAGTTCTGGGTTCCTGTTCTGACAGCTGATCCATTCAGTCCCGCGAATGAGACTGTCTTTGTACAAGGTCCAAATCTAGTCAGAAGCGCTGCGTATTCCTCTGATGGTACGACTTTGGATCTTACCGGAGACAACAACGGAACTTTGACACGGATCGAGGTATTCCCACCTAAGTGCGTTAAAAAAGTCACTTGGAACGGGCAAACTATCAAAACAGAGCAGACAGATTACGGTAGCTTATTCGGTAGTCTCACCGGCCCTGCACTTGATTCCCTGACTTTGCCAAAGATCTCTGGCTGGAAAGCCAATGACAGCTTACCCGAGCGTCTACGAAATTATGATGATAGCTTCTGGATCGCTGCCGATCACATGACCACTTCAAATCCAAATAAACCACAAACACTCCCAGTTTTGTACATCGACGATTATGGATACCACGTTGGAAATCATCTCTGGCGGGGAAGATTTGATGGTTCAGCAAGCGGCGTATACCTCAATGTAACTGGAGGCCGTGCTTTCGGATACAGTGCCTGGTTGAACGGCGATTTCATCGGCTCTTACCTAGGAGCTGCATATCCCGATACAGGAGTATTGACACTCTCTTTCGGTAACGCAACCGTCAACTCAAACTCCACAAATATTCTCCTTATCCTTCAAGATAACACTGGTCACGATGAAACTAGTCATGCACTCAACCCTCGAGGAATCAACAACGTGACTCTCATCAGCTCTTCTGCCAAGAACTTCACATCCTGGAAAGTAACCGGCACAGCGGGAAAGCCTGATACAGCAATAGACCCAGTCCGCGGTATCCTTTCAGAAGGTGGTCTTTATGCTGAACGTCTCGGATGGCACCTCCCAGGTTTCGACGATAGTGAATGGTCCACCGCATCCCCAAGCAACGCGTCTTCCTCCGCCGGTGTAACGTTCTATCGAACCACGGTCCCCCTAGCCATCCCCACCGGCCTTGACGTAGCCATCTCCTTCACGCTCAACGCTTCTCCCTCCAACGCAGCTCTCCGTGCTCTCCTCTTCGTAAACGGATACCAATATGGAAGATTCAGCCCTTGGATTGGCAATCAAGTTGAATTTCCCGTCCCACCTGGAATTTTGAACTATGATGGGGATAATGTTATTGGATTGAGTGTTTGGAAACAGGAAGAGGGTGGTGAAAGTATGGGTATCGATGTTGGGTGGAAGGTTACTGGGGCTTTTGCAAGTAGTTTTGAGCCGATCTTTGATGCGGCTTATTTGCAGCCCGGATGGACTGAGGAGAGATTACTGTATGCTTGAGGAGGGCTAGATGGCCGCTTCGCAGTGTGGGAAATCACATGTTTTTAATGCTCTTAGATCAGCTTAGTTTACTGTCACGGTACATCAAGTTCAAGGGAGATATATATGCTCGATGGAATCCTGAACTTGAGATAACAATCAATTGTTCTTTTGTCTATTTTACCTACTGTTGGAATTCACCGGATGTGGTGAAGGTCAACAAATAGTGCTAATGTTACTTCTTATTTATTGCTGAAGGAGAACTAACTACTGGGATGGAGAGAACCTCTTTGCCGAAGGGCTAGGGCTCAATACAACCCGCTTAACCCGATCTAGTACGGTTATATGTTTAATCCCGACACCTACTTTTGATCTTTTATATATTTTATTATTATTGGTTTTTATACATTTTAATTAGGTATCATTTTAATCATTTTAATCATTTTAATCATTTTAATCATTTTAATCATTTTAATCATTTTAATGCTTCAGTTGACAACCTAAAGGCCGAAAGGTAATATCAAATGTAAAATTGAGATTCTTTCTCAATATCGCTAAGACTGTCCGCATCCAGATTCCTTGTTAAGAGTGTCGTTCCTGTCGAAATAACACTCGTGGACAACCATGTACTTTTCCTTCCCATTACCAAGATTATGCGATTCTCTCTATCGACGACCAGCCTTGACCTTGCTGATAAATTCCATCATGAATGTTCGCTCTTCAATCGATTCCATCCCCAGTCTTCCTTCTTCGAACATCCATTCGTGGTCCAGACCCTGAGGCATATAAACCTTGACCTCCGGAACCTTGATTTCCTTTCTAGCCACCTTCTTCTTTCTCACTCTTCCTGAACCAGTGCTGACCCAAAGACCAGTTCCACTGTCATTCTCTTCATCAGCAATTTCCTCCCCACTCCTCTCAAAGCAGCCCCTAACAACCTCCTTACACTTCTCAACATCTCCCTGCGTAACCAATCCCACCTCTCCACCCTGAAAAACAATCTCCGTTAAATTTCCAAACCGGATATTCGCCCGAGGAGCCCGACGAATGATTTCCCAATTCCAAGCGTGCGCAGGAATGACCAACGATTGAATAACATCCAAGTGACTCTCCCTCTTCGCCCTAATCACAGACGTCGGACCATAGAAACCAAAAACCGTCGAGCTCCTCGCCGGATTCGATCCCATAAATCCATCCATCAATACCACACTATCAACCTCCGGATCGAAAAAGGGATAAGGAATCCGCGCATCATCTTCTGAGCCCAGGATGTAAAATCGGTTGTGGGTAATGTAGCGTTTTTGGCACTCGCGCCGACTCTCTTGATTGAGGCGGAAGGTGATGGGACTGGGTGAGCGACTGCAGATGATGCCTTCTGTGATGATGATGCCGATGGTGCGGGAGCGTGCGTAGTTCCATATATTGCGGCGAATTTCTTGGGGGAGACATGGGATGCAGGGTTTTTGGTTGCAGCGGGTGGTAGGAGGAGTTGGAGGAATTTGAGGAGTTGGAAGAGCTGGAAGAGCTGGGGGAGGCTTGGTGGTATTCTTGCAAGAAGGGACGAATCTTTCAATAGGATGGCGGGGTTTGAATCTTAGCGGACCTGGGCCCTCCAGAGATTTGTAGGGTGAGATATATTCACGCGAACATTGAGATTGAACCCATTTATGGGTGAAATACTCCGGGGTGGTTAAATCACCAATCTCGGAAAAGTCAGCATGGATCTATGTTCCTTGGTTTTTGTTGGGAAAGAACTTACTACTTCTTTACGTTTTTTATATTTCATACTTAAGGATGAGTGTTTGCCAGAGTAATATCAGGGTCGAAGGTGAGTGAAGTTGATTTCGTCACGAGCTTTTGATTTTCCTCCAATTGAAGATATCGACGCAAAGAATTGTCTTCTCGAAGAAGAATAGACGCGCGCGCAACTAAAGATTTGGATGGAGAGAGACCGAACAGGTTAAAGTTGAAGTCGAGGTGTGCTGTTTTAAGAATCAAGACGCGCCATAAGCGAAAATCTGGATCCTGATTACCGAGCAAAATATGAATCGCTCATGATAGTGAATACCTTATCATCAAAAGAAAAGGCAAGAGTGGCGTCAGAAGAGAAAGTGAAGTGCTGCGTGATGTTTTAATGTTGAAAATTGCAGTAATGAGTTACCTTATAAACTCCGCCTTATATCGAGCAAAGACCATATGAAGTTCTTTCAAAACAGGCATGAGGTTGCAAATACTATTGATATGGTCAATCTTTTCATATTATTGTATTGATCATCAGTAAAGAGGAACTCGAGGGACTGAAAATATTGCTTAAATGCGATCTCAACACTCAATCAAAAAACCCCCACCACTTTCATGTTTAAAAGTCAAAAACAACCAACTGCCTTTTTCCCAACGAAGTGAATACTTAAAAGCTCCCAAGGCAGACCGATACAGAATTTGCCCCAACTCAAAATTCCTCCATCATATAATGAACTGTTACTTATTACTATAGTCTCGGTAAAAGTGAATGATGTAAGTAAAATGATGGAAGTAATGTATCTGTGATAAACGAGCTCGCTTGGAGAATGCCAGAAACCAGTCAAATGTAGAAAGGAAACATTTGGCAAAAAGGGGTTGAAAAGGGCACTGTTGTTTTTGTTTTCATTCTCCGATTTTCGAAGATGAAATTTGATTGGGAAGATTGCTGTGTTTCTGGTTATTTTAATTTGACATTTGACATAATCATGTTGTTTGTAATTCACTCGATCATTTGAACAATAAGACTTTCCTACCTGTTCTGCTGTAAAATCCCTAGTCTTGGCTCAGACTTCACGAGCTGTAATAGAGTTGGTTCACATTTTTTATACTATTCCTTCATATGCTTCCATTTTTTCCAAATTCAAAAGGAACCATAGTGGAAAGATGTTTGAAAGATATGGTTTTGAGGTTAGGTAAAACCCAGCAAGATTTGGATATATTTGAACCCTAGCACCTACTCCATTAAAAAGTACCCAAAACTAATAAGCAACCATACTAGTCAACCCATCCAATTCCCTCTGGAAGTTCCTATGTTGCGAGATATTATACATATACGCATCCAAGAAATTCTTGGCTCCTTTTACCATGTTCAATCCCTCTTCAATTTTACCCACGCCCTCAGCGGTCACAACACCATATGAATCAACCACCTCACTAGAGCTGCTAAACGCCATACCATCAACCGCACATGCGACTTGTACGAGTTTGACACCTTCGCCTGTGGCACCAATAGCTTTGCAATGACCGAAAGCCTCGCGTACCCAGTGAATGACTCGTCCTTGTTTGAGCAAGGTAGCGATGTGTTCGCCGCCGGGAATGTAGATTGAGTCGAACATGGTACTTCTCATGCCTTCAAATTGATGATCTGCGCTTACGCTCTTACCGCCAGAACTCTTAATTGGTTGTCTCTTGGGACCGATTGTGAATGGAAGAGCGCCTGCAGCCGTAAGTGCTCCCTTCACGGCTTCATATTCAAGGAAGTTGAAGCCGTCGGCGATGATGATAGCAACCATGCGAGAGGCAATGGTAGGGGGTAAGCCTAGAGCTTCGGGAGTAAAATCGAATTGGGAGAGGCCCTTGGCCTTTTTACCGTGGTTTGGACGACCGGCTTTGGTTGGGGTAGGGGCGCCAGCTTTTTCAGCTACTGCTTGTGCGAGTTCGAGATCAATATCAGTTAGACGCTCAACCATACGTTCATAGACGACAGGATCATCGCAGTGATCAAGCTCGAAGCTTAGAGCATTGATGATGTGCGACTTTTCAATTTCAGAAACTGAGTTCCAGAACAATTGAGCTTGAGAGAAATGTTCCTTAAATTTTGTAGAATTCAGACGTTGCTTCATGCCTGCGACTTTCTGAGGATATTCGTAATAGGCACCCTCCGATTCTTTGGAAGGTGGAACGATACTCTCACGGTTTGGCCAGTAGTTCATCTTGCCTTTGGTAATTCGGTGTCGCATTTGACCATCGCGGTGGTTGTTCATAACCGGGCATACTGGCCGGTTTACAGGCAACTCCTGCCAGTTAACTCCCAGACGGGAGAGTTGGGTATCGGAGTAAGAGAAGTTGCGGCCTTGCAGAAGTGGATCATCGGAGAAGCCGACACCTGGCACGAGATGAGCAGTGCAAAAAGCAACTTGTTCGGTTTGTGTGAAATATTCATCAACGTTCTTCTTAAGCTCTAGTTCTCCAATGTATCTAACTGGGAGAATATCTTCAGGCCAAACCTTAGTCGCGTCTAAAATATCGAAGTCGAATTCATCTTGACGACTTTCCTCGCAAATTTGGATTCCAAACTTCCATTTGGGATAACATCCACTCTCGATTGCAGTCCAGAGGTCTTTGCGGTGGAAATCTGGATCTTGACCAGCAATCTTTAATGCCTCATCCCAAACTAAAGAATGAACCCCGAGAGTAGGGGTGAAGTGGAATTTTACGAATGATCTTTTACCTTCCGCGTTTGTTAAGGTGTATGTGTTGACTCCGAAACCTTGCATCATACGGTAAGATCTCGGGATACCTCGATCACTCATAGCCCACATAAACATGTGAGTAGCTTCCGTGTGTAAGAATTGGAAATCCCAGAAGTTGTTGTGTGCAGTTTGTGCTTGAGGAATCTCGTTATCCGGCTCGGGTTCTATGAAAAGTCAGTAAACATGGTGTTTTAAGGATAAAAAGAAAACTCACTTGCGGCATGAATGACATCTGGAAACTTAACAGCGTCTTGAATAAAGAAAACAGGAATGTCATTTCCAACAACATCCCAATTGCCCTCGTCAGTATAAAATTTGACTGCAAAACCTCGTACATCTCTGACGGTATCGGCACTTCCGCGGGAACCTAAAACAGTCGAGAAGCGAACGAAGACAGGGGTAGTGCGTGAGGTATCTGTAAGAACACCGGCATTTGTAACATCCTATAATCAACCCTTAGCTTTCAATTTGGGAGGAACAAGTAAACCGAAATACATACATCGGCACTCTCGTAAAGTTTGAATGTACCAAAAGCTCCAGCACCACGTGCATGAACAACTCGTTCTGGAATCCGCTCATGATCAAACTTCATAATCTTCTCTCTGCCGAAGTTGTCTTCAAGCAATAACGGACCCTGGCTGTCGCCATTTGAAGCAGATAGCCAATTGTCATGATTACCATTTTTGACACCGAAGTCACTGGTAAGAGACTCCTTATTGTTAGGTTCTCTAACCTCAGGTTGCATATCGGCGATTTTCTTGTTGGATGACATGACTGATGATACAGCTTCTCCTGCTTTTTGTACTGTAGCTCCAATAACAGACTGCATTATCTTGACGAGAGCTGGGTATTGAGGTTTAGAAAGAATCAACTTAAGAAGATAGATGTCGATCGAGAAGATGGGCAAATAAGTACATTGCGATATACTACCAAGAATACCATAACCACTTTTAAAACATTACATCATTGCTTTTGAAGCGGAGATAATAAGGTGACGCAACTTTCGCGCCGATAACATTGAAAACTTGAAACTTGAAACTTGAAACTTGAAACTTGAAACTTGAAACTTGAACATCTTCTCCGCCAAAATCTTTTCTTTTTTTCTTTTAAAATCGAAATTGGATTGTCCAAAACAAGTTCCGAGGTTGTTATTAGATTTGTAGGTTGAGGAGCTTATGCTCCGTCTCTATAGACGCGGCACTTGATAAATATTTAGTTGATGTCATGAATTACCAAATCAGGCATGGGCACCCGGATCCCTCACCCTGGGTTTTTATAGTCAGGTGATCATCTCATATAGTCGTTCAGTTGAAGTTATTCCTAATTATTTTGAATAATTATATAATCCGTCGCCTTGTAATCGTTTCGATGAGCTTTCTTAGATTCCTCTGTGTCATGGTTGGCGCGGTCCAACAGTTTCGTCGGATGTTTGTGCTCCTCCTTGATTAGCAGATCTACTTCCTATATAGGAAGGGTAAGCCTCTGTGTGTGAGGTCTTAACGTTTAAACATATAACAGAGAAACCAAAAAACTTTGAACCTTTTGGCAAGAATACTTCAATCTATTGAATTCATCCTCATCTTCTTCTGCATCTTCTTCTTCTTCTTCTTCTTCTTCTTCTTCTTCTTCTTCTTCTTCTTCTTCTTCTTCTTCACCTCTATCCATAGATACCCAACACTTCAAATATTCTTCCGTCTACATCACCCAGCTCAATTGGAACGGGAACTTTATTCCTTTTCTCTTTTATTCGTCGGAATATCATCAACTTATTATGTATTTCAATATGAAAATGAGCTTCATCTGAGACTGTCGGACTGCCAACCACTGGATTCAAAACTTCAATACCTCTTCACTACCCACTGGGGCTCAGCATTCTCATCGCTCAACACCACTTAGAATTGTTGAATTATTTTACACTTGGAGTAGAGAGGGTACAGGTAATTGCAAATTTGAGATGTACCATGTACGATGGATGATGGATGGATTGTGTAGTTGATGGGGACGTCGACGATGAGTGGGATTTTTGTGCGTAAAAATCCCGGTCACCGTATTTTGAAATCCCCTCTCGATCAACGTAAAACACAATATCATCCAAATTATAAATACCTAGGTACCTACTTCGTAGAGTAAGACAATTCGTCCTGCTCCTTCTTTCTTGACAAATTTGACTTGCATTGAAGAAAAGTTCTGATTAATCATGCCTCCCAAGAAATCGAAACAAGTTGCACCTGAATCTCCGCCTCCGAATTGGCCCCCTTTCAAACCTCTCATGCCAACTACAAACTTGTCACTTGAAACCATTGTTCCAGGTCAAATCATTACAATACCAAACTTCTGGACTTCTACTTTATGTAAGAACTATGTCTCATTCTTAAAGACTTTACCTTTAACAACAACACCTGGAAAACCTAAAAGGGGTGATGCACTGAGAGTTAATGATAGATTTCGAGTTGATGATTCAGAATTTGCCGAGAAGCTATGGAGGGAGACAGGACTTAAAGAGCTGTTATGTGGTGAAATTGAGAAAGAATTCGAGGAAGACGGCGAAAAGATGAGTGAGGAGGAGAGAAGGGAGTTATGGTGAGTTCTTCTTGAGTCTTGACTGTGGTTAGGTTATAATCAAACCACTATAATCCGTTAGATGTTAAATAAAGTCATATAGGGGAGGAGATGTTGTAGGGTTAAATCCCGCCGTCCGAATATATAGATATTCTAAAGGACAATTCTTCGATTGCCATTGTAAGTCAACCTTCTTGTCATAATCACGAGTCTTTCCATTCTCATCACATTCTCAGACGACGAATCGAATCTTATCACACTTCCAACAAAACCCGCGTCTACTCAAGCAAAGACGACATGGACACTATTACTATACCTCACATCTCCAGCGACAGGTTGTCAAGGTGGCGAAACAGTCTTTTACCCTGAAGAACTTCTTAATAAGAAGTCTCCTATCAATGAGCCCGTGGTCATAGGTCTAGAGACGGGGAAGGTACTATTGCATAAACATGGGAATGATTGTATGCTGCATGAGGGAAGAGAAGTCACGGATGGTGAGAAGTGGATTATAAGGACTGATATATGTGTAAAACGATGAATTGCTATCAAATGTTTTATGCAGTTATGTATAGGTTATGCATTACTGCATTATTATTAGTCTTGGCAGACCGCATTTCGGTAAACCTTCCTGTCTCCGCATATGCTGGACAATACCGTAATTAATCCCCTCTTGTTGGATAGAAACGATGTGATACAGCTAAACATTGCCTCCGCTCATCCCAGAATGTTCAAACGGCACATTAACAACGAGCTTATGGCACAGAGAAATCCATGGCACAAGATTCCACATCAAGACCAATTGCTTCAAATCGATAGCTAACACGCAGTGACTAATATGAAACATTAATCTTAGAGACCTCCAAACAAGAAGCCTCAGCAGGTACTGTTCAATATTCGAGTATCATCTCATCCTCAAGATCATGTTTGTCAAATTACCTGTACTTGGGAGTTTTCTCCACGTTGCCAAGAGAGCCACGGTCCCACGAAGAACACTCATGACCCTTCCCTCGTTTTCGCTCGAAGGAAAGACTTGTGTTGTCACCGGCGCCGGAAGAGGAATTGGGAAGGAATGCCTTACTGCCTTCGCACTCAGCGGTGCTCGTGGAGCTTGCGTTGATCTTTCCCCAGCCATTGGTGATAAATCGATCGATCATATTAAATCGCACATCGAAACCATAAACCCTTCTTACAAAACCGACCTTCGTTCATATGGATGTGATGTGGTATCCGAAGAGGCAGTACAAAATACGTGGGCGAAGATTATCGAAGATTTTGGACATGTTGATGTGGTTGTTACAGCTGCCGGTATTGTGGAGAATTACGAGGGAGAGCTATACCCCTTTGATAAATGGAAGAGAATGATGGACATAAATCTCAATGGGAGCTTTTTGTTTGCAAGAGAAGCGGGAAAATACTGGATTGAGAAGAAGTCTAAAGGGAACTTGATTCTCATATCGTCGATGAGTAGCATGATTTGTGTTCGACCACAAAAACAAGCAGCCTACAATGCTGTAGGTCTACCTTTCATCTATAACGGGGTCCGCTATGAGAAGTCTGAAAAGGTTTTATGGAAGTAGATGGCTAACCTGGCGAAGTCTAAAGGTGCTGTCTCAATGCTTGGTAAAAGTTTGGCGACAGAGGTAAGAAATCTGACACCCCATCATTTCATGTAATATGTCTCAGCTGAATCAGTGGGGACCATACGGGATCAGAGTCAACAATCTATGTCCCGGATACATGAAAACAGATCTCATAATTGATCTTCTTGAGAAAGAAGGGAAACATATCGAAGAGAATTGGGCTAAAGATATCCCCATGGGTCGCCTTGGTCATCCAAGCGAGTTGCAAGGAACACTCGTCTACATGGCCAGTGATGCATCAAGCTATCTAAATGGTTGCGATCTTGTAGGTTCACTGCTTTGTTAGCCATCAGTACAAGAGCATCTTTTACTAATACTCCTAGGTTGTTGATGGCGGATATACCTGCTATTGATGTCGTTGGGCATGAGGCAAGCTTGGGAATCAATTTAGTAGCTCACGGAAATTCAATAATTTTCTAGTAATCATCTCAGTATAGAAGTTTATTGATCCAATATCAAATTTACGGTAAAATATTCTGGCGGTTGAAATAGAGTCAACCAAGTTCTCATCTGAATAGACGAAAGATGAATTGAGCCTAGAACCGCTTTGCCAATGAGTTGATAGTCACATATTCCTTCGACTCAATACCTTTACCTTTTCATATATCTGATGAAGACACACAAGCCCTGATACGTCTCGATGCTTGCAGGTTCTGCCGTTTTATAGTATTTATATTAGTACTCGGAGCGTAGAATGTCACGCAAACTCCGCGTAGATGTTGTCAATATGGTATAGTGAAAACGTGACAAAATCCATCTCAAGAGTCAAGCTGGTGATTTCTCACGACCGGCCCATGTCCACGCTCTCCTGGTCGTTTTGGTCGTAGTATCGGACCATGAGGTCCCATATCCGGTTTCTTATTTTCTTCATCTTAATCCACCCGCTCCCCAACAGCACCATCACGATTTGCTCTCCAAACGCCACCTTCCTCACCACCAAACTCTTCTTTCTTCCACACCTCCACCTTTTCTTTACATTCCTCGAGTGCTTCTTCACCTGCTCTCCAAGCTGCTTGACGATGAGGTGATGACACCGTAATCAAAATACTTTCTTCTCCGATAGGTACAACTCCCAAACGATGAATCATCGCAATAGATGTTAAAGAGTGCTTTTGAAGAATGGCTTTACAGATGCTGAGCATGGTCTGCAAAGCACGTGGCTCATATGATGTATACTGAAGCTCTTTTACTGGCTTCCCTCCAAAATTGTCTCTTGTAGTACCTATAATCAATTCAGTACAATTATTGAGTCAGAGCTCAATATAGCATTTATTACCTGCGAAGAGAACGATGGCGCCTGCCTTTGGGCTTCGGACTTTGTCCATCATGACCTTAGCATCAAGGTATTCATGAGTTAATGCTACATAGCAGTTATCTTCGGAAAGCTCCTTAGCCATAATTTTGTTTTTGAGGTTGTCTAAGAGCTCGATGATATGACTACAAGATTTAAGCAAGACGAGTTGGTAGCCTTGTGTGTTGTGGCGTAAGGTTATAGCGGGGTCAGCCTTATTGCAGATGTGGCTGAAATCTGACCTTCCAAAAACAACCACCTGGGCAGCCTTTCAAATTATTTACATCATTAATACATGCACTAACACCACTCACCAATTTTCAAACGATACTTAATTCCTTCATCTCAAGTATTTTTGGTCTCACAATTTGGATCATTTCTGAAATTGATATCTTATGACTTTCACAACATTATGAGTTCCAGGCCTTACAGACCCGGCCCCGACGCCGACATGTATGATGACCAAGAATATTCGAGCGAGTACCGACATCGTGGAGCGCCTGGATATGACTCCTATCATTCGCGGAAGGGTAATCGATAGTTTAGACATGCAGAATTTCAGTATATGTGCTGATCATCAATGTCTTAAGATAACTCAAAGAGTCCACGAGGACCTGCTGCTAGCAGACCATACGACTCGGAGTACTCAGAACCGCCATATCGAGATGAGCGCAATCAATATGATGCCAGATATGATCGTGGCAATGATCAAGCGAGATCCAGATCTCCGCGCAGAGAGAATAGAGGTCGTTATACGGACCGCGATCGCGAAGGATACCGGTCCCCAGTCCGTGGAATGAGTCGCAGCCGTTCACCTTATCATGGCGCACCACCAAATCGAACAATAATATTTGAGGGATTGCCTCTAGAAATGACACAGGAAGACGTTGGCCGCCCCATTCCTACCAATTTACAACGAATCTGAGAATCCACTTCTAGCCTAAGTGTTAATGTAAATAAATTTAGAATTCTGGCTAAGCATAGCGATTGGCCTTATGGCCATTGTTTTGAGTTATAGATATCAAAAGAACTTCAAAACAGTCTTAGAGTTGAAGGTGTGGAGGAAGTCAGATTGATCAAGGACAAAAAGACTGGTAAGGCAAATCTTTACTGGAGGGTAACATATCACTAACAATTTGGCTGATAGGTATATCACGAGGCTTTGCTTTTGCGCAATTTTATACCTTACCAGATGCAAGACGATTCCTCGAAGAAAACTACCCATCAGTTCCATTCTACGGTCCTACACAGGCATCGGAACCAACCAAAGTCAGAATAGCTTATAGTCGCGAGAAAAATGATCAAGAGCGGACGAGTAAACATGAGGATGATTGGAAATGTGACGTTGTGTGTTGTATTAATATCATTTGGTATGACTAGAGCTAATCTATTCCAGTGCTACACATTGAATTATTCATATAGGATGATGTGCTTTAAATGCAACGGACCAAGAACCAGTACGTTACTGCCAGTCGCATTCACGCTCTATATCGCTAATTGCTATAGGACCTACTGCTCATGGTGTTGTTGTGACACAAGGAGTATCTAGTTACTCAGGATTCGCTACGACCGGAGACAGTGACGCATCGCCCGATGAGACTGCTTCTCAATTTCTCTTACTCAGGGGCCTCGAACCTGGTGTGACTGAGGAACTTCTTGCCAAGGGAGTGAGCAAACTCTACAAAACTAAAGCAAGTACACTAGGAGATGGACATACCGCCAAGAAGACGAAAATCTCTTCAACTTCCGGTGACGCCTCGCTTGGTGCAAAAGAAGGCTCTCTCAGACGTGTGTTACTCATTCGAGACCGCAAAACGAACGATAGTTGGCGATATGGTTTTGCCGAATTCGGTTCGGTAGAGGATGCACAAAATGCCTTAGCTAAATACAATGCTACGGATAAGTTCACTATATCTTCGAAGCCCGTTATGGTTTCGTACATCCACGCCGGCGTATTTGTTCCTGTCCTTGATGCGCTAAACGAGGAATCCGCGAGGTTCACATTCAGTCCATTATCGAATTCTGCAGTTAGATTGATGTACTGGGATTCTACAGCTTACGCTAATGAGTTTTCTACTGTACTCCCGGAAGTTCTAGTAAAGAAAGCGGACAATGAACGAGTTAGATTGGCTACGGCAGCAGCAAATGAAGGACTTGTTGGTGGCAAGGATGGGGAATCTCGATCCAAGAAGAGGAAGATTGAGAAGGACTCGGCTACTACTACCAAAAAAGTTGTTGCTCCACATCTCCAATTCTGGACTAATAGACACAACGAGATTCATGGCCTGCCCGCGAAAGATTTCGAAGATTATGGGCCCGACTCCACTGCTGCAATCGCAACATCTATATCAGAGCCCATTGCAGATGCTCCATCTAGTCAGTCGTACGCAGACTTGGACCGCAAATGCTGCCTTCTGTGTTCTCGCCAATTCAAGACAGTCGCGGAAGTCAACAAACACGAAAGAATCAGTGAACTTCATCGCGACAATACGAAAAATGAAGAATTGGTCTCAAAAGCTCTAGCCAAGCTCAAGAAATATTCGAATGACGCAGCAGCCTCATCGGAGAACTCCGCTTATAGAGATCGAGCCAAGGAACGTCGCCAAGCTTTCAATCAGCCCAAGCAACCTGCTGCCCAACACAATAAATCAAAAGCTCCTTCCATGGCGAGTCCTCCTTCGCAAAAAGAGGAAGAAAGTGAACCTACACCACCGGCACAATCCAAGGGTGCAGCACTACTAGGTAAAATGGGCTGGAATGCAGGTGAAGGTCTCGGCGCACAAGGCACTGGAAGAACGGAAGCCATTGCGACGGAGCTATATACACAAGGTGTAGGTCTAGGGGCTGAGGGTGGAAAGCTGGGTGATGCAGTGAAGGAAGCGGAGAGGCAGACAAAAGGTGACTATAAGGCGTTTGTTGGGAGGACAAAAGAAAAGGCTAAGGAAAGATACGAGACTCTGGGTTGAGATCAGGGTTCAAAACGGTTGAATATGTGTGTATTGTACTCGTAATAATATATCAATTTATGAATAAATCTTCTAGTTAAGACAATTTCATATGCGAGTTCTCTGATCTTGAAATCTTTCCAGGTGGCTGGATAATCTTTGATTAGGTATGAAATGATTTCTGCCTGTCAGAGTTGCATCAACCCCCATTTTGCTTAACTGCTAATGATCCTCCTTATCGTCGGAATATCTCTACAATAGCTGTCGTGACCTGCCCCATTATTTATCCATCCCCATTCGTACTCATGGATTTTACATCTGAAATCCCAAGTACCAACCAAGCACGTTCCAATATCCAAAACTTGAGCTGCTTATACGAGATTTTGGGGAAATTCGGTATAAGATTCAACACTATTTTCGAATTATTGATGGAATAGAGTGATTGATGGAATGGATGTTCCTTCCTTATTGCTGGTGAGGATTTGGAGGTGGGGCCTAGTAGTAGTAGAAGTATGTTGGTTGTTGAGATTGAGAAGGGGGATCTTGTTATTCGGATTCGTGGTTTACCTGGTGACTGATATATCTCCTTCTGGGACTCTAGAATAAGAGTGGGATGGAGGATTGCTTGCAAGGTGCTGAGATCCTCGAATCTAGATGATTGCGTATTAACGTCGAGAGCCGTTGTTAAAGTTTGGTAATGTATCATTCAGCTTCTCTACCTTGAGGTACCCGTGATGGTGTCTAAGTGCCTTTTCCCTTTAATTACCTGATCTTTCCGTTGTTTTCTTGGATACCGGGTTTGTGACTTTCGTTGAGGCGAGTACAGAAGCTTTATTTCCCTCGACGCCATCTTTCGCATCCCTAGTTCTCTTGTCTTCTTGCCAATCATAGCCTACTCTCTCAACCTCTTCCCAGTCGTCTTTCTCAAGGTCGCCCGATGGTGTTTCTATCGTCTCCCATTCACCGTTGGATCGTACCCAGACTATCTTGTCGAAACAGGCTGGACAGATAAGCCCTCCGTTGGTGCGCACTTCAATTTTACCGGTACAGGTTCGATGGTCTTGGGTATAGAGGGCGCATCTTGTTCGCCGGAATAGTCGATGATGGCAGTTGGCGTAAGTGGAAAAATATGTAGTGCACATGTTGTCGTTATTTGCGTCTTCGGATACCTTTTATGGTGTCGTAAGTTTCTCTCTTTGGCAGCGTTTCAGTAGGATGAGAGTGCTGGTTCATCGGTTTGATAAATCAGTTGGATGATGTGCTATTTTCAGTATTGGTTCGATGCTGTCGTAGATTTCCCTCTTTAGCAGTATTCCAATACGATGAAATTGTTTATTCATCAAATGGACAAAACGTTGCTTTCGGTATTGTCTTGGTGGTGGAGTGATTGTTCAATCTAAATGGGGTTTTGGGGAGTATTGTGAGTTGCAAAGGCAAAGGCAAAGGCTATCAACCAAGGTAATTCATACGGTAGATGTAAGGTTTCGTGAATGGGTTTGCTTCACCTGGGGCATATCCAAGATACCAGTATGGTGAGTAAATGAATAGAACTAATAAGTTGAATATCGTGATACTAATTGAGTGAAGGACTTAGCACACTTGAAGGAGTTATCACACTTGAGAAATGTGATAGGTACATTCATTCATCCATGTGATCATTCACATTATTTTAGTAGAGCAAAGCTACTTAGATGTGATCGGTTTAGTAGCCAGCTCATAACACAACAAAAGCAGGTCTTAACAGAGTATATATATGTGATGTTAATAATAACATTAACAATAAAATGTTGGATGTTGGATGTTGGATGTTGGATGTTAGATGTTAGATGTTCTCAGTAGGAGAGTAATGAGTGAAGAGTGAAGAGTGAAGAGTGAAATGAAGTCCTTATCCTTATCCTTATCCTCCTTTATATCTAATTTGCGGGGCAAACGCGTGAGTGAGTGAGTACGCGGCCGCTAGTTAATCTTCGGCAGCCTCGGTCCACGTTTCGCGATGTTGTTGGACTTTTTTGATTCAGTATACGAGTCTAGATTCTTTAAAGATTCCTATCGTTAATTTTTTTTTTAAAAAAGGAAGGAGTGGCTCAGGTAGTCACTCATATTGGTGGTTTGCAATGGCAGACGAACTTTCCCTTCCACGATTGACAAGAGACAATACATCTTCTAGCTCTGCCAAAACAAATTGGTCGCGAAAACGCGTTCGGGATACTCCCCCTCTCGATTCAAGTGATCCTCCAATATTTTCTAGCGACGACGACCCCTCAGTAGAGAAATACACGCAAAAACGACGAAAGCAAAGATTTAGAGGTCCATGGTTTGATCAACAACCAGCGTCCGATTCTGCCTTTGAGGATGAATCTTTAGATCGCAAAGTTCCCATACGCAACAAAAGAACTCTTACCAAGAAGGTTGATAGCGGGGTATTCATGGGCAGTGATGGTACGGACATAGAAGATATAGATATGGAGAAAGGAAAGAATGCATTTCCGGCGAACAATGTTGCTGTGTCATCACCACTCAAACCAAGAATCACTCTTGACACTCCAAAGGATATTCACGCACAGAAGAAGATTGAGAAATGCCTTGAAGATGGAGAGGAGTATATCGATCTCTCGTAGGTCAAGATCGTCATATTTCGGCTGCTCAGGCTAACTATAAGCAGCCGTCTGGCACTTGATCATCTTGAAAACTCTACCATACGCCCTCTAGGATCTTTTGTTAAAGCCACGCATGTTTATACCACTTTGGAGCCTTCTCTAATGATCATCCTCTCAGGGAACCAGCTTACCAAACTTCCTGCAGAGCTATTTAACCTAAAAAGATTAGTTTTCCTGAGTGTACGGGACAATCGATTGCAGGAGATACCCTCGGGCATCGCGAAGCTGAAACTTTTATCCGACTTGAACATCTCGCAAAATAATTTAGGGTATCTCCCTTATGAGATTATTGATCTCATTGTAGGAGGAGGAAAGTTATATGATTTTCAAATACATCCAAATCCGTTTTACATGCCGATGGCGAGGCCCGAGAACTCTGAGAATGACGTGAAACCCTTAGAGGTTGATCTCAAACGCAAATGGCCGCTCATTCGAGATCCACCACTTCTCAACACTGAGAGCACCATTGCATTTACACCCGGAAATTCCGACATACCAATACCCAGATATCCTCTCAATAGATTACGGCCAACCGATCTTGCCTCAACTGGCCCACTTAAACCAATCTCTGGCGAGAAATGTACCTTGTCCTTCCAATTCAGAACAAAAGTCAGATTTCTCAATTTCTCTGGACAGTGTATAAAAGGGCCTGCATTTCCTCTGGATCCTCATTGGAATGGTTCTAAAAGGCACGTTCAACTTCCCGTGGCAAGGCTAGACGACATTCCTGAGCCTCCTGCGGTCCAGTCACACGTCCAGAGCTTGACTGAAAAAGCTTTGCAGTCCTGCAGCCGTAGTCCCGAACTTCCACATCTCGAATCTTATTTGACACATCCTCCACCCCAGATCCCTTCATTACTTCGAAGAGCGGAAAATGTCAATTATTCTGGACCTACTCTGTGCACTGTTTGTAAGCGCAGTTTTGTTGTTCCTCGAACGGAATGGATAGAGTGGTGGGAGATCGAAAAGACATCTAAAAGGGATCGTTTGGGGAATCCATTGCCACCCGCTCCAACGGCCAGTGCTGCTAGTCCTTCCGGACGCGTGGATAACGAGAGAGATGTTATTGAGAAATTGGTACCGTTAATTCGTAGGGGCTGCAGCTGGCTATGTCTGCCGCAAACTTTTGAGCTATCACAGCCTCAGCTATCCCCGGAACAAAATGATGATGTCCAGAATGAGACGAATGCGGACGCGGATAATTGATTTAGTATGTTCTACATTCGCTAGACTATTAGAATATCCCGTGGTTTGTATAAGCTGTACAAAACTTGCATATGGCGGTAGGCGTTGGATACGGTAGGGCGTTAGTTTTGTATTCTATTTTTTTTAGGTCTAGCTCGAGGGCTTGATCTTAACAAGCGTGCTGGTGTTTGATAAATAGAATTCATTCAGCGTACATATCTTTCGAATGCGGTATCCGCTTTGTAAGGTTTACGTTTCCACAACGTTGCAATCAGTGAAGCTCGATATGCTTTTTCAACATGGACAGGCTGTCTTATCTAATTGTTTAAAAGCTAAAGCGCTGCTTTTTGATCTTTTGACTTATTACGATCTCATTCCAAGGTTGGCTTTGTCGTACCATGATGCTTGATGCATCATCATCAGTGTCTCTAGTGATGACCATTTACTCATTCACTTGCCGGACTGTCTACAGGATTGACACGTGCTCCCCCTGAAAATGGCTATAAGCGATGATGATTGTTATTCATTCAATTCCTCAGTCATAAAAACTGGATTCATAGCTGTAAGTTTGACACGTTCTGCCCCGAAAATAGTTCACTAGAGTCATAAATACTCGACTCGTCGACTCGTCGACTCAGAATTAATGCATTTATCCCCTGGATGCCTCATAAAGGCTCCTGCGGTAGAGTATAAAGTCTGCGCTTCTTCCCCTCTTGCTCTCCTTTTGCTTCATCACAGATACAAGAACATTAGGACTTCGAACTCAAATCCTCAATGAAGCCCGTTCAAATCCTATAACGCAAACCACGTCGTCTTTCCCTTGTGTATCATATATAAGAACAGATTCTATATATCAGAACCTAGCCCCTTTGCTCTACTACACGTTTAACTGCAGGTTCATCTCTACTCAACAACTTGTGGGAAGTCCAAGGTATGCTTGTTTATAGCTATACCTAGTAGTCAGAGAACTTAGTATAACTAACTCTTTATTTTTTAGGGACCTTGTTGTCTTTAGTAGTCATACAGAACAGTTATTGGCCTTCGTTACTTTCGGTAGGCAAATTCAAGACTCGCTATTTCACATTGTACGAACGAATTTGATCTGATGATGATAGCATATACAGGCAAACCTAAGTTCAAACGATAGTCGAGCAATCATCATTCATTATGTGCAGAATCTTGGAAACAACGCACGACGCAAAGACAGAACACGGCATTTGCAAGCATGTTGAAACAATTCATTTGAAGTGTAGGGAAGCTATTAAAGCTGGGAGATGGATGGCGTGTGGAATGAAGCAAGACCCTATACCCGAACAATTCACTGAAACCGAACAACGTTGTACAGCCTGCCAAGGAGGTCTGGGTCCTATAGTCGATACACCTTCCGACAAGGCAGATTCGAGTCCAATAAACGAGGCACCCCTTTATGCGACAGATTTGCCTCATCCTAGTCACTTAAACATCCCACAGCTAGAAGCTTCCTTGGAGAGCGCGGAAAATAGACCAGAATACCGAACAAAGGCTAGGGATGTAGCGTATCTGAAGTGGAAATTAGAAACTGCGAAGATTGATAATGTATGGCACGAGATGAGTGCATCCATCAAGAAGAGATTTGAGAGGGGCGAAATCGACGCTGAAGAGAAAAGAAAACTCGACGAAGAAACTGGCAATGTGCATGAGAGCGGAAAGAGAAAAGTACATGAGATTTTGCATCAGGTTGGCATAGATCAGATCACTTTTAAGGGTCAATACTGCGATGCGGAAAAGAGTATTGTCATGAAAGGAGAGACCTTTACAAGGAGTCACGGAGCTTGCCCTGTTTACGAGGATTCTACCAAAGAACAACCTCTCCTGGTCTATGGTAACGGCAATAAGCCGAACTGAAGGCGGGGAATATTCCATGTGCATTAGAGGAACTTGATTCCATGGTGAGTTTAATTCAAGCGTGACTTTTGGAAACAATTCGTTTATATCCTCCTCATCGTGACTTCGTTTTCGCACCAAGATTGTTGCCGACGGTGAAAATCGGTATACACACTTTCAGCGAGCCCCGATCCAATGATCAACCACAGAATGACAAGTCATATAGTTAAAGCTTCTGCTCCATTTTGATTCATCTTCTAATCGGAAATTCTGTGCCTAATGCCTTAAGCAAGGCCAAAGCGAGAACTGAAATTTTGAGGCATGTTCTCTAGATTTTCAAGGCTGAGGCACTTTCTTGGAAAGTTTTTCTTGGCATGCAGGATTACCCCAAAACACGCAGGCATAAGAATTTGGCCTCCCCACTGATGAGGCTTACCTCATGGATTTCCCTCCTCGTTGGTCGGTTCTAGCTGCGGGGAGTTTAGCCGGCATGCATGATATGAGGCCTCCCGTCCTCGCTTGTATAGTCCACTAGATGTATTGTTTTGGCTTACATGATTTTCCACAATTTTTGTACAAGTATCACTCATTCCCAGCTCGAAAATAATAGACCATTCTCTCTTGTAACTCATCTACTTTCAATATTGGTTTGGTACCAATCGATTATCTTTAGAGACGCTCATCACAGCGGCCTCGATTCTCTATTACTTCTTCGCAGACTTCCGCCTGCCGGAAGGCGGAAGCTGCACGTCCGTCTCACTATTCATCATGTCTGCAAACAATTAAGTTCAAGAGCTAGATCACGAAGTGTTCTATCGCCAGCAGGATCGCGAGGTTTGTAAAAGTTCGATCGCCCAATTTAGTCATGACTAATAATCAATTATATAATAGAAACTCGCGATCCTGCTGGCGATAGAACACTTCGTGATCTAGCTCTTGAATTATTCCTAGAGGGTGCACCTTTGGATGGGAGGTGTGACGTTGAATCCAAATTTGCACCCTTCATAAAAAATTCAAGTGTACCTAGTGATGAATCGGGAATTTTTACTGATCTCGTTCACCTGAGCGAGGTCGATTCTCTCAGTTCGTGATCCTCAAGTGATCTTAATGCTCAATCTTCTAACCTCGTTGATGCAGAATACGACAATGCGCTTCCAACTTGTGCTGAAAACAAGCCGGTCTTTCCGACCATTGATACGAACTTTACCTCAATGGTTCCATTTTGTGATCAATGGTTCGGTTTAGATTCCTCGCCGCAGCCCTACGATCTGAGCCAGCAATTTTCTCCCGCAATTTCTTTAGAGACAGCATCAGACTGCATTCCTTATGACTTGAATGCATCGGTTGATTTCACTCATGCCATATTACCATCTCAAGATATATTGAATTTTCAGTCAAACATAGACAATGATCTTCTAATGGACTCTCTTTCGCCAAAAACTTCGTTTCCAGGTTCTTCAGATCAATATTTAGATCTTCACATCTCCCCACCTTCGCCGTGGGAGATGAATTCATCATTCTCAATCTATAATTCGAACCCGCAATCATTACCTTCTGAACTCAGAGAGATATCTGGCGCGCCTGAATGTTCATTCCCATGTGAACATCCCCCTTGCTCGAAGAAATTCTCCGACAAATCTTCCCGAAAGTAAGTAACCCCTGCGCCAGCAATCCAACAAAACTAACACATATAGCCATCATCACCTTCAGCATACTAGACCTTTCATCTGTTCCCACTGCGATCGTCGATGGCCAACAAAGGGAGATCTTAATCGCCATGTCAATGCGCGTCATATACCTTCCAAACGATATTACTGCACTGTAGACAAGTGTAGCAGATCAGCTGGCAAAGACAAAGGATTTTCAAGGGAAAAGAACTGGAGAGAGCATATGAGGAAATTGCATAAGCTAAATGTTGAGTTCTTTGTGAGTGGGGTGGAATAGTTGTAATAATCAGACGGCATTCGGGGATTGAATCAATATGAATGGCACGGTTCGGAGCTCTAATATAATAGTCGGCTCTCCATGGATCGGCCGCCTGGTTCCATGGAGAGCCGACTATTATCCAAGAGCTTGTTTGGAGATTGTGCCATATGGTAGATCATCAAATCATCATATCAACATCCATTGTCTTGGGCTATTGTAAGCATGTAAATTGGTGATAGATATGTTTCAAATCCATGGATTTAATTCAACAACGCGTGATCAAAAAGCTTTGACCACCTACCTCGTCACAATAGGCAGGATGACCGTCAAATACATTCATTAATTTTGCCCGAGAAGAGAACAACCGATTGCTTATATTCCACCATGTCATTGACCAAGATACTCGAGGACTACCGGCCGGAACTGTCCTCCTACGAACAGTTATATAAACTCTTCCACTTGAATCCCGAGTTGTCCAATCAGGAAATGGAAACCTCTGCTACTATTGTCGATCATCTACGTAAACTCTCATCAGACTTCGACATACACGCAAACATCGGAGGCTATGGTATTGCCGCCGTTCTTCGCAATGGTTCCGGCCCCATCGTGCTCTCACGCGCCGATATGGATGCCCTTCCGATCGAAGAACGAACCGGTCTCCCCTATGCCAGTACAAAGCGAGTCATGGACGTTCATGGACTAGAACAACCGGTTATGCATGCCTGTGGTCATGATATGCATATTACCTGTCTCTTGGCATACGCCGAACTCATGGTCTCTGCCCGAGATCAATGGCACGGTACCATTGTACTTGTCTTTCAGCCTGCTGAAGAGCGTGGAACTGGTGCTCAAAGCATGGTCGATGACGGTTTATATGATCCTAAACGCCATAGTATTCCTATTCCCGATGTAGTTTTTAGCGGTCACGTCGTGTCCGCACGAGCCGGAGTCATTGGCATCCGCCCTGGGACGATGGCTAGCTCTTGCGATAACTTGCGCGTCACGTTCCATGGCCGTGGTGGACATGCCTCCATGCCGGAGCGTCTTGTAGATCCCATTGTAATGGCATGCAGCGCAGTTCTGAGGCTGCAAACTCTGGTGTCCCGGGAAATCCATCCCAGTGAACACGCAGTCGTTACATGTGCAAGCTTTATTTCTGGGTCAACTACCGCGGAGAATGTTGTCAGCGACGATGCAACAATCACTATTGATATTCGTGCCAATCATGAGATCACGAGACAAAAGTTATATAGCGGGGTTCTGCGAATTGTCAACGCCGAAAGCGCAGCATCCAATGCGGTCGCCGAACCTACGATTATTCCTACTCGATCCTTTCCCGTGACTTTCAATGATGCTGTTGTTACCGAACGAGTTGGAAAGGCCTTCAACGATCATTTCGGTCTCGGCGAAGACAGTTTTTCTTCAGACTACCCCAGACTTAGTTTCAGCGAAGACTTTTGTATTCTTGCAAATGCCATTGGGAGACCTTCTCTTCTATTCGCCTATGGCTGCACTGCACCTGAAAAGTTTGATAAAGCGCAAAATGATGGCACAGTGGCCGAGAGCATACCAGGAAATCACAGTTCCCTCTTTGCCCCTCAAATCTTCCCGACAATGCAAATAGGCATAGATGCGTATGCTTTGAGCGCTCTCTCTTGGTTGTTAAAGGATCAAGTAAACGAATAAACGAATCCCATGAAATGAAGGGTGGAAACGCACCCGAACCCATGTCTGCAGCATATCAAATTCGCGCAGGGCTGCAAGCATAGCAGATATATTGCCTGTGGATCGGCTTTTATTCACATATATGAACATGAATGTAGTCCTTAAAGATGCTAATATTGCGCAAGCACAAACGATATCGAAACCGGGTAAAAATTCCATGCAATATGGAGTGTATGGAGTACCGACATCGTGTTTCGTGGCAAATTATCCCCAAAGAGTTTACACTCTTCCCACAAATTCTAATCGACTTCCTATCTCTAGCTCTCTTTCATCTCCGTGGGGAGGCTCTTGCCATTCGATTCTAAACTTCTTCGTGCATAGAAAAGGTCCACTTCATCAAAATATCAAACCTATCATCTTGATAGTTGCGAGTTCACTTAATATTTTCGCAATTTTGTTGTGAATGCTTCCGAATTCAATCTTCATCTAAATGATAAAGCTCTCGGCGCAAGCATTAATGCTGACCTACGAGCTTCAAAAATTTCGAGTTCATTTCCCTAATGAGGGACCATCGTTGTTACCACTCCAAATTGTCGCGACTTGATATAAAGTAGGTTGGATGAACTTTGCACTGTTTCGAGCCACACCAAACCAAGACTACCCAACTCATTTTGCTTGGAAATCAAGGAGCGACAGTGACTATATTCGCAACCCAATCTTTCGCGCGATCATACCCATTCATATGACCCTCAAAATAATACTGCTTAAACAGCATATCCTCCCTCGCACCATCCCAGTGTACTTTCACATAGACCCACGCGAAATTTCCCAAATCATCATCAAATCTTTCCCAACCCAAAGTAATCCACTCATCTTTAGCCTCGAGCACCAAACCAGAGAGACGAAATTCTGGACGGCGATCTTCTTTTCTAGCAGGGCTGCATAGCTCCACTGCATCGTCAACTTCAAATGCCGTACGAGTCCAGTGTCTGCCCTCGTTGATGGAGAGGTGACCGTGCAACATGTATCCCATGCCGACTTGAAGTTCAGCTTCACCGCGCCCGAGTAGAATATTTTCTCCTGGTGGCCAGTGTGGGACTTCGAATTTGTAGGCCCATGGTTGACCTTCGTGGACTGTTATATTTTCGCCGTTGTAGGTGTCGATGAGTGTTGCGTTGACGACTATGGAGATGTTGGTATCGTCGTTTTTATTGTATATGATGTCGTTCATCTTGAATATTGGATCGATTGCCTGTTGATTGTTTAATTTGTGAGGCACTTTACTTTTTGAATCGTTGAAGTTGTTAGTGTGGTTGAACAAGGTGAAAATTTGCTCGAGATGCCGTTTACCTCTTGCGATTTCGCTTGGTTGCGTAGGGTTCGATAAAGACAAGAATTCACTACCTCGCTACTCTCAGCTGGAGTTGTCGGATATGTAGAGGTATCTTCTCTTGTGAATAACTTCATCCGAAACAGTTGAGATGATTTTAATCATGTTCCATGATTCGCAAAATGCCAAAATCATAAAGTCAAGCAAAAAGGCCTCAAAACCTACCCATTCACATTCTACTCAAAGTTAAATGTTATCCCTTAAACTCAATCACAATGAGCTCCAAAGAAATATCCTCCTCTTTATAAAAGAGCCCTCTTTCCCTCTTTTCCCTTTCATCTTCACATTCTTATCAAAATACCAACATAAATTTCAGGTCCTCTCCAAAATCAAAGCAACATATTTTTAACCTAAATCTCTCTTCTCTCACACCTGTCGTTCAATCAAAATCATCATGGCTTCTCAATCACCTAATGGCCCCAGCCGTGGTATAACTCAAATATTTCCAACCGCTTCAGTCCTCGACACGAAGTCACAAGCACCTCCTGCTGATGCACCTGCTCGTGGTGCGAGCCTGTTTTACCCGTCCGTTAGTCCTTCGCATGCTCAGACATCTAGGACTCCTTCTAGAGTATCATCTTCAGCTGCTCCAAGCCAGTCTCATCAACCATCGGTTAGACCTTCTCAAGCTCCATCTCATCAACCATCTATCAGACCTTCTCATGCTGCAACCCTCAGAGGCCCATCTCAATCTACATTTCACAATCCATCGGTGAGACCTTCCCAAGCTGCGATTCTCAGGGGCGCCTCTCAAGCTCTACCTTCCTACACTTCAATCCGTGGCCCCAGTCAATATGTTACAGCAGCCGCTTCTCAAATGCCAGGTCGTGGACCTTCCATGAGAACAAATGCCGGCGCGACTGAGCTTAGGCGCGATGCTGTGTCAAACTACCAGGCTTCCCGCCAAACGACAATAGTCTTACAAACCCCATCTAACCATAACGCGACATTACTACAACGCGATGCTGCTACCATCACTCAACGTCCATCTGCTCACCACACATTACTCCAACGAGATCAATCCAGGATGCCATCCGTAATGTCAGCCATAAAAGAAGCAAGCGTAACACCCGTCATTGGACCGTCCAAAAAATTTGAAAATGCACCAAGTGTAAGAAGTATCCTTCACTCCCCTCAAGATATAAAGATGGCCAGCCGCCAAATTACGATAAATGGGATGCAAGGTCCCGAGCGCGAAGCACAAGAGGAATGGGCCTTGGGAAAACTCGAACAATTGACTACTGGCTGTCCACAAAATTATGGATGGTCTCGCAGAGGAGATGGCTATATCTGTGAGGGTGGAAGTCATTATAGTGAGTGCACTTCTAGAATCTCATGCTTTTTTCAAGGGCTAACAATACCAATAGTTACCGATGATTTACTGGCTGAAGGGATGGGCGGCATGTTTGTGGTTAAAAATAAACATGATTGGGAAAATCGAAGTGAGGGCCCCTACTATAGCGCTGGTAAGAACGAACAGGGGAAAAACCTCTTCATGAAGATTACTGCTACTGGAACAGGATAGAAGTCTTTGGTATGGACGTACTTTAGAATAGCTTGCTGTGCATTGGAATAATCGATGCTTTTACCATTATCCTCTTCGCCCGAAGTGACACGAGAAAAAATAAAAATAATCACAACTAATAACTGTCGCAAATCACATTTTGTTTATCCCCTTCTACCCGAATGTTGTTGAAAGACGTCTAGCGTTTCTACACCGAACCCAATTTTCGGTCCGAGGTGAAGAATTTTATCGGAACACTTTGAACCCCATACTCTTTTTGTTTTTCCATATTTTCTTCCTCTAGTTGTTGTAACTTCCTTCCAAGTCTTGCATTTTCAGTCTTCAATCTATTGATTTCTTCTTCCAGCGACTCGGCTCCAGACTCACCTGCCTTACGCAAATGTACAAGTGTCGAAATATTTTCCTCGTTTGGTGTTGAAAGATCATTTGTCTTGTCCAATCCATCGATTCCAGTCATCACCACATTTTTGACAATACGTTCCAGTTCCTTCGATAGGTCGTCTAGTTGGCCACTGGATGTCTTGATTTCCTCCTGTAGTTTCGATATCTCTTCTTGTAGCGCTGGTATACTTTTTATTTTCACTTGAGTCATCCTCTTACTCAAATCTTGGATCGAAGTCGAGAACATCTTGCTCAAAATCTCTCTAAAAACTCGGAAATGGCACGCGAACTCGTGACGAACTTCAGGTGAGAGTGGTAAGTGGTCCGAGATCTCGACTGCGATAAGTTAGATCCATTGAAAGTGGAAGGAAGAGTGTTGGGTCTAAGTCACCTGCATATTGTCCTCGAACAGTCCCCTCAACACTGATACATTCTGGACATTTCTCTCCTGGACCTTCTTGGCCGTCTTGATGGCCGTCGTGTGGTACAAACACCACGTGTCCGTATTTAGTATAGAGACAACATCTACACTTGCATTTTGCGGGCTGGGCAATATCGCATTGAGATGAGGCGAAACATCTTTCCAAAAGTTTGACTATTTTGTAAGCTGGCGTTCTCTGTCTTCAATGAAGTTTCAATAGCTTACGTTCAAGGTCTCTAGATTCTTCGCCAAGCTCAAGGGCAATGGGAACCGTTAATTTCTTGGGATGATGTTAGTATTATAACTTCAACAATGTTAGACCAATAAATTCGGCACTCACATTTTCGAAATCATCATTCATAACTTCCACAACCTTCTGCCTTTTTGTTGGTGGCTCCTCATGTGGTTCTGGACTATCACATATCAAACCCATCAACCCCATCTTGGACATTGTGGGATTTTTGATTGATGAAATGCAGAGAACATTTACCTCAGGTTACCATAAATGAAAATCCAAAACGAAATCTAAATCGCAAATAATGCGTGTGATCGATTGAGAAAACTAAATTAAGACAGTCCCCCGGATATCTGCATAAAGGGATTTGGGGCGCCAATCATCAAAGGTGGAGAAGAGCCGAGTTGAGCCAGCTGCAAGCCTTGTGCAACTTTGAACTTTGAATATTCAAGAGTAATCTGGACCGCATAATTATTGGATCCCATACGAATTATGAGTCGATTTATTTTTGGTGCAAACGAAACATCTCCCTGCCAGTGTCATACTATCCCTGTCTAAAATTTGTCACATTACAGCCCTACAAACACTGCAAATAGGAGACTTTCGGTCCATACATTGTGTTTGAATTGCCTTAACTCTGCGTATGTTTTAATGAGCTACAAGCCTCCAACCAAAACATCCTGTCCCTAAAGCTTAACTCGTCACTTTCGACTTCCTGCAAGAGCCCATGGACATAAGAAATCACCCATCTAAGTTCTCGTAACTCGGACTTCAACTCTTCGCCCTCGATGATCAAGCTCTCGATTCTTCTCAAAGTAATTTTTCTCACAGATTCACGGAATTGAAGTTTCCACTCATCTTGTGCTGTTCACTGGCAATCAGAACGGTCAAAATTCGTACGTGGGAAACAACTCACAAATTTCCAAACTCGATCTCTTAATCAATTGTTCCGCTTCGTCATCTGTATCGACAGAAACAGGTTCGAGTTGATGGGGTGACATTTCCTCCGACACCTGGCTTGAGGTCTTTTCCTCTGCACTTTCTATCTCGGTATCCTCGTCGTAGTCAGTTTTCTCGTCGTTTTCCTTGTCTTGCTCTTCGTCCTTCGTCTCAAAATCAGAGGTCGATGGCGTTCTACCCGATAATTCAGAAGGCGAGGATGGAAACCCGTAGTCATCCTGTTTTCTCTTAGCGACATACCGAAACCTCATAAAGTATTGATGAACTTACCTCTTCCTTCACACTACTCTTACTCACTCTTGACTCTGCCATCGAATCCTGAACCCTAGTAATTTTTAGAGAATCACTCTTAGCAAGCTGACTGAATCGACCCGTTTGGGGAATTTCTAGATAATGACGATTCTTATTCTTTGAAATTCAAGAAATTCAAGAAATCTAAAAGACAACAAGAGACCTTGAAGACGTATGTAAGCGGCAAAGTTGATATCTACCCAGAAAAGTAAACATGGAGGTTCCTCGGAAGGCTGCTTTTAATCTATAGAGCTATTGTGCTTTGACACAGAAAAGAAATGACAAGCATGTAATTGTATTATTCCAAGGCAGCATTATGCGGGATTCCGAACGAATCGTGACCACAAGTTTTGCTTTTTCCTCTGAGGAACAGTGCATATTCGTCTACCCAACTTAAAGGTCTTCTATCAGTTCCCCTCACTCTTAACTACTTAGGTCTTCAGCAAGACGACAACTTTGAAGATGGAGAGCAACAGTATCACACATAAATCTTCGCCAGATATGCAGAAGGAAGATGGAGCAAACAGGGCTACAGCCGAAAAGAAGAGGAAGTGCAGATTTCCACATAATAAGTACCCCAAGGCTGAGAGTGAAGATGACGATTGTTTCTTTGAAGAGGTAAGAATCCACATCCATGGAGCATTAAGATTACTAAAACTCTTTGTTTCAAGGAAACAGGACTTTATAGCGACAGTTCAGATGATGAACCATCCAAGAAGGCAAAATTTACAGTCAAAAGTATGGGTCCTATTTATAACATGAGTCCAGTCCACTGCTGACCATCCAGAATTTCCACAAACAAAACTTTGTGCTGTTGTCAAGCAGTCTGGCAGCTCCTATTTAAACGAACAGCACGAGAAAGCTTTACCAAAGAGACTCGGGAAACTCAAAGCTGCGATCGACGATGTTTCAGACGATTGGGGTACGATTTTGCGGACGTCAGAGATTCCTAATATCGATACCTTGAACGCAAAAATCGAAGAGAGAGACCGCAATATCTCGTATTTGAAAAAAAGACTTGCCGTTAGGGACCAATTGACGATTTCATTGCAACATCAGTTCGTGAATGCGAAGGAGGATTTTAATAGGACTCTTGAAGGCAAAGAAGCCGCTCTCTTGAGATTAAAGGAGGAAAATGCGACTTTGAAAATGAATCTTGCACAGCAGGCTGATAAGATTAAAGCATTTGACGATTTGAAGGCTTTTATGAAGTCGACTTTTGATATTGAAGCTTGTGGAAAGAAGTGATCTTGGAGGAAAGTTAGGACTCATATCGGTGGTGGAAATGTTGAAAATGTAGCGGCTTTACAGGAAACAACATCTTTACCAGTGCTCTTTCCCTGATATTGTTTTCGTACAATCTCATATGAGTGTGAATGTTGTGACGAAATAACGATTGGAGGACAAATCCTCCTAAAAAATTTCTCTGAAGCTCTTGTCATTCATGGTCATCAATTTCTACTTTATAGAAATTTCTAAATTCATATTCCGAGTAAACGAATCGCTTTAAGGCGCACTAAAAAGAGAAAAGTTTCATGATGGCGATCGAAATGATGAGGAAGATAAGAATGAGATTGTCACGGTTTAAGAAGCAGGAGGGTTTTAATTGGTAGGACAGGCCGTTTTAAACTTTTTCATAAACCCATATACCGGATTGCCTTGAAGACTCTCATGAAGCTATGGAAGAGCTTTAAACAATCGAAGATAGCTGGTTGCGATGACGGATCATCAGATATCTGGAACGATGGGATGAATAAAGAAAGGGTGGATGTAGGTATACACCCATTAAATTAAACAATCGTTATATCACTGAACGAATGATCGACTTCCAGTGCCTCTCCCTTCATAAAACCGTGCACGTAGGCTGCTCCCACAATACGGAATACATGGGGACTAACTTCCCGAAGAACCATCGGTACACAAGACCCGGCTATGATCCATATTGAATCTTGTTTGAGCATAGACTCCGAGCCCAGGCCTAAATATCCTCGGCTAGTCAAGAACAGTCGAAGATGTTTAGCATGGGAGAATACAGCTTCGAATTCATCAGCATCTATATGATCTTTAAAGCTGAGAGCAACTCCTTTGTGAGATGAGGGAAGGGTTTCGGTTGATGAAGGTAAACCAGTTGAGACCTCCGTCGCTGCCAATTTATGAAAGCTTTCCAGAATTAATGGAACCCAAAATTTCTGGCGTATATCATTCTTGTAGGCCGCTGGTTTCATTTTGATCCAGGATGCAAAGGCAAGACCATAGTCAGAAGCGGCTGGATGGAGAGGAGGCTGTCCTGCCGTATCGGTGAGAAGAGTTCTCCAGAAAACCTCGAATCTAGATTGACCAGTGCGGTACACCTGTGGTAAGGAATTGAAAATAGAAAGCCATTGAGGAAAGAGACTTCCTGCGAGAACTTCCGATTTGCTTTCTCCAATCACGACAAAATCGTCCAGTTTAAATCCTTTCACTGTTAGAGACTGATTCTTCTCGTCAATGGCTAAAGTTCTAGGGAGACTCCCTGCAGCCGCATATCTTCGGTACCCAGTCACTCCTAACCCAAAAACCCGAGTGCAGCTCCAATCAGGAACCCAGCTAGGGAGCGAAGGGATGTTTCTGAAGTTATCCCCTTCGGCATACGAAAGCAAAAGTAAGTTATTCGCATCCTCAAGAATCTGGATTGCTACGTGAATGTATGTTTCCGCTACCGTCCTGGTCCCGTAAACAGGAATGAGACGCGATTTCCCACTAGTGACCGAACTTCCAGCCATTCCAAGCAATGCGTAGACCTTGTCCCGGGGATCAGATGATACAAATCGCCGTGCCCTGACAAGAGAGTAGAGTAATACGTCGTCGTTATTGCAATGAAGAGTCCGGTTAACGGCGGCGAGAAGATTTGGGACCGCATGATTTGATGGCTGCGAGTCTCGAAATTTGGCATCCGCAGAAATCCAACCTGACCAAGATGTGATGGTTAGGAACTTGGATACTGCTACAATGTCCTTCCAATTCACCGAGTGTTTCCCGCAGAATGCCAAGATTGTCTTGGCGAGTGATATCTCTTGAATTATCCAGGCACGTGTGAAGTATCTGCGTTGGAAGAGCTTCTTAACGGCGTTCCATAAGGAAATGTTCCTATATGGCGTGATATCAGTTGTCTCCTCGGTAATCAATCCCCTGGGGGTTATCGTCTTCAAAGATTCCTCGTTGCATTGCCCCAATAGTTTTATCAAATCGAAAGCCCTCTTTGTGCTCTCATCTTCTTCGCCGAGCCATACCAAAACGGCTTCTGCAGAATTGTAAATCTTCGCCATCAAGTTAACCTGACTACTACGCTCTCGCGGACTAGCTTGGTTGATGCAAATAATGTCGACCCACATGTACTTGGAATTCAGCCCGTCGTTGTTTGATATTCTGACAAGAAAGGCGTAGAGATTCTCCGTCACCAACATTGACTGACCATTGCAGTAAATTAGATGCGTAGGAGTGCTAATCATGCCTCTCGCTGCCTCTTCGTTTGTAGATGGGCCCCATGTGTATGATAATGCGACATATTGCGGCTTCTCAAGGAGATTAGCTACACGAAGTTCGCATATGACGCTCCCCGCTTGGTTCGGAAGGACTCTCAGAAGCCTTATTTCGCCATCAAGATGAAGCTGCAGGGGACCGTAAATTCCACTTGTCTGGCTATTGGAAATAGAATCATCCATGTTGATTAGTATGATAAATATGGCAATTCTCGGTAGCTATTTTGGAGAATTCGAATTGATTGACTTCTCAGCCCACTTTGTATTTGAATTGGGTGTTGCTTGAAGTAAGTGCGATAATTTTGCATATCAGAATCGGGCTTTCGTTCGTCAGATATCAGCTTACTTTATTGGCTTTCCTCTAGTTCTGAAGGTTTTGCAGAAATGATTCTCAATTGAATGATAGGTCCTGGATATTTGCCTTTTGGGGGCGCTCTTTTCTTATTGGCGCCCTCATACCAGTACATCGTTTAACTTTAATCGGGGATTATAAGCTTGATTTGTATGCAGTGACAATTCCAGGTGTATTTGTTGACCAATGAAGGCTTACAGTCCAACGAAGTGTGCTGCAGCCATAACTAGGTGATATAAAGCCATAACCCAAATGTGTTCCTTCACTACAAGGACATGCAGGTGCTTAGATTTCTCCCCCACACTCCAGCTACTCAGCGATACTGAAAACGATGGCTACTAACGAAGCAAGTCGCCACTTCAAATTCCAAGCTCTTGGCGGATTCTTCATCAACTTCGCAGAGCAAGCGAAAAATGACTCTTCCTTCCGAGCCACAACTATGGCTGGGTTGGGACTGATTGATAAACAATACGACACGGAGGTGATTGCTGGAAAGTCTGGCTTGCCTCTAGATAACAGTAGAAAGCCATGGGAGCGTTTCAAAACTTATGTTGAGCGGTTGAACAAAGAGGGCCTTACTAGTTCTACGACATACAAAGTTCTGTACATCACGAGGCATGGGTTAGGCTTTCATAATGTTTACGAGTCTAAGGTTGGAAGAGAAGCGTGGAATGTGAGTCGTCTCCCAGTTAGAATTAATTGCTTTTGTTGAATAATCAGAATAGGGCTATTGGTCATCACTTGATGGGGATGGACAGATTATTTGGGCCGATTCGAAACTAAACGACGACGGGATCGAACAAGCCAAAGATTTGGGCCGGTTTTGGTCAGATTTAGTGACGAAGGGAAAAGTTCCTTTACCAGGAACAATTTATACCAGCCCATTGACTCGCTGTCTGGAAACTACACAGCTTGCCTTTAGAGCAGCCTTTGAAGGGCAGGGAGCATATTTCCGGCCAGTAGTGGAGGAGTTATTGCGAGAACGGCTGACAGGCCATACGTGCGATAGGAGAAGCAGTCGAAGTTGGATTGAGAAGAACTTCCCAAATTACCGTATCGAACAAGGTTTCTCGGAAGGTGATGAGCTTTGGTCTGCGGGTCGATGGGAGAGTGCGGATGAGCATATGGCCAGGAAGCACCAAATTCTCGAGAAAATCTTCGCGACTGACGAAAATATTTTTGTGGCCTTGACCGTGCATTCTTATGCTATCTCGGCGATCTTGGGAACGATCGGAACGGCCGAGTTTCGAGTTCGAGAAGGTAGCAGCATTGCAGTCCTCGTTAAGGCAGAGAAGATCAGTCCTATTCCCAAGCAAAAGAATGAAGATACGGGAGCTTGATAATAGATAAATCGACCCTAATCTGAGCGCCCGAGGTATCAAAATCTTGTGAAGGTATTAGAAGAGATGATGGGCTTGATTGAATTGTAGAATTACTTATCTATACCTGCTTTAATTACAGATTGCCGACCGTATTGTAAATCCTAATGAGGAGGTATGGAATGAGCCAGCACCGATGATGATCTCAAGACTCGCGCAGGTATGTTGTAGAAAATATTTGCATAGAAATCTATGATCAGTTCATATCATGATTCCTCAATTTTGGGAGATGCAATGGCGTCGTCGCTTCCAGAGCGGTCTAATTTTTAGAGTTTATGACACGCGAATGCCAATTACTACATAACACCACTAATAAATATCTATCAACTACTCCTCCGCATCCATTTCCGCCATTTCTCTCTCCTCTCCAGATGTATAATCCCAGAATTTCCAAGGGATAGCCTCGAAATTACAATGCACCTCTTCCATTCCAAGCATTCCCTCATTTTGCAAATTTTCCATCCAATCATTGAATATGTTCTTTGCCTCTCCTGCTTCGGTCACAAATCCTGCCCCCGTCTTAAAATTCTCTTCTCCCTCTTTACTATTCCAATAATGTATATACCTCATAACCGTAGCTTTCTTTCCTTCAAACTCTACCGGCTCATTCATCCACCCTTTCGTCGCTCTTCCATTGTATGCACTTTTACCGGACTCCTTCCCAGGAGCAAAGAAGTAAACCAATCCTCTTAGCTCATTAACTCTCTTCTTTGCGTCCTCCTCTATCTCTTCTGGAAAATACACATCCATAATCCCAGTATATTTGGTCAACATATTCCAGAAGTCGCCCGAAAGTGCAGCATGTGTGATTGCTGGTTCTTTTCCTTCCGCAAGCTCTCGCATCGCTTTTAATTGTTCTTCGTGGACTTGCGATTCCTCAAACTGCTTTATAGCTTCAATGGTTTCCCAGCCAGTGACGAGCCATACTTCTTCAGGCCGCTCGATCAATCGACCCCATACTCCATGATCAAATCCCGGCTGAGACTCTTTGGTGAGAGGTTTGATGATTTCAAGCCATTTCTTGCCATCTTCTGTTTTCTCATCGGAGATAGTTCGCGTGACGGGGATTTGGAGGACAGTCCAAGATGTAGGGGCCGTTATTCGTGGGACCTCATTTCTCGCCATGTTTTTTTTTAAATAGATATTGGGAAGGTTTGGAGAATAAAAGATCAGATTGCAGTGATTACAATGTGCGAGGAGAGGCCTATAAGCTTGTTGTGAGCAGCCGTAGTGGAAGGATGGCGGGGTAAGATACCTTGCTGAGAACAGAAGTATAAATAGATGTCGCTGACTGTATTCACTCAATTTTACCTACATTACGATGTCAAAAAATAGCTAGCGAATTCATTTGGTAGCTTCGCAAGATAGTAGGTATTGTGTTAATCTCGCCAGACCATAGGAGATATCGCGATCAGTATTGGCGGAAGGACTGCATCAAAATTATATTCTAATATGCACCCTATATTATAGGGCTTCGGAGGTACAACCCGCCTGTATTTTAGTGAATGTAGGCAAACAAAGCCCATAAAGGTCTGTTTGTTACACCTTCTCTACAGTTAGAAAAGTAATAGAGAAGCAAATAAGGAAGATTGGCCTAATTTTACCCCTTCATCTAGATTTGATACAGATAGCATAATGTATAAATTGCATTTTCATCTTTCATCTAGTTGTTGAAGGGATATAAGTATTGCCGCTTATCGTTGTTCGTCTCCTAACTTTAACGTTCAACTGTAGGTTCACAGATCCGTGAGTCTCGATTGCTTGGTGTGTTCGCGTTCGTTATAAACTGCTTCGGGTTAATCTTTTTTTGAGTTATGCCTATTAATAAATCATCTGATTACTGAGAGGATTGGGAGCCAGGACCTCTGATTTAGTCTTGGGAAGGCATGGGGACCATCATTACCTCGCCTTAAAGGCTCGAACTGTCGGCTCGCTGTGCAAAATTTTAATCATTATCAGCCTGGTGAAGCCTCCATATGAAGCAACGAATTTCTTACCAACTGATGTTGTTCACTGTGATGGCGGCAGCAGTTCAAGTGTCCATACCTTTTCAAACATCAAAATCTTTTACATGCGGTCGTCCAGTCCGGACTATTGAACACATTGCAATCACGTTCAAGAGCTATTCTCTCATACAAGCATAACTTCTTTATTTTTAAGTCTACCTTTGTCAGCCAAAATTATCGCTTCCCCGTCCATGAACCCATGGACATACACTGGGCCAACTAGATGGTACTGGCACTCTGGTTTTGCTAGATCTTTCGATCCTTCTGGACCCCAAGTCTTCTTTCGCAACACAATTGGAAGTTTGGCACCAATCAACACTACAACCAAATCGCCATCCAGTACTTTCGATGTTGTATGGCCAGGATTTTTGAAAATAATGTCTTGAAACCGTCATGTAAGCGACCGTGACCGAATGTCTTATGCAAGGCATTTGGGAATCAACGGTGACAAGAAACCTTCCAGTGCAGACTCTGTTCCACAGGTGATAGACTCTGGAAACCTTTTCAATCGATCTATTTCTCTCAAATCAATGAATGACAAGTCCTGTGGAAAATTTCAATGATCATCGATACCGCATAAAGATCACCCATAGGTTCACACAACAGATTAATAACGCGATCGAGCCCATTGGCGCAAAAGGTACAAGAAAACATTCTGTATATACAAAAGCTACGTGCAACCTCTTTTCCTCATGCCTTCTCTTCAAACAAATCTCTACGCCTTAGAAATTCCACTGTGCCATTGATATTTGGGATTACCGTTCTTAGTAAGATAGTACGACCACGCAAAGAAAACATAAGAGTCTGGGTTCACGAGACTTTTCGCGCTTTGCTTGTCGACTGTTTGTGCTAAACATTCAGTTGGCTTGGCTACAGAAAACTTAATCAGTGACGCAATATATGAACATTAAGGGAATTAGTCGACTTACTGGCAGTATCCGGTGTGTCGTCGGCGCCTCCTCCAGTAACTAAGTGAATTAATTCGTGGAAGAGTGTCAATGATCTCGGAGAAGCATCGTTAAGATCTTGGCCGACAGTTCTCGCTGCAGTCGATGCCATAGCAGTAGCTATTGTTTCATATGGTTCAGAATCTGTAGTGAATGCATCTGGACAAAGCGTAATAACATCGCGATAGAGATTTGTATGCGTAAGACCAAAGCGAAGCTCCTTGGGCGACAACAGTTTTCCTCTGCACCACGAAGGCGGGCTTCCAGGATATCGTTCGGCTCTTTTCTCTATTACGTAGTCGTGTAGGTCTGAGGAATAGTATGCATAATGGGCCCAGTTAGGCGATGTTCCCGCTTGCATATCTTTGATTAAGGTATCCGTGCTGGCATCAACTGATCCGGTGAAGGTGCGAAAGTTGGCCTGCTTGGTGGCATCTTTTGGGTCTTTCACCGGGTTTCCATTCGGGTCGTACAGAAGTTCTGTTTCTTCCTGCCATGTAGAATCATAAAATAGCCATGGCTTTCCTGTGCCATCGCCTTCCACGGTAAATCTCGGGTTGCCTTGGTCGAGGAATGTCTTGACACCCTTTAATGTAGCTAAATTTATAGTAAGTTTTTTTTCTCTGCTTTGACTTATAGAAATAAAATGCAATTATTTGAGTCTTGGAAGAGGAGGCAACTTACTTGCTACAGTTGTGAGTTTACCATTATCTGATGCATGTACTTTGCCAGATTTTGTTGACCTGATGCCGAAATAGGCGAAAAGATTATTTCGCATATTTTCATCCGATTGATAGGCATTGATACCGTTCAATGCAGCATCGACAAGAAGGAATGTGTCATCCAGCCAATCTTGTATAATCGCTTTTCTCGTACCCAGACCACCACCTCCAGTAGTTTTCGTGTGGAAAAGGGTATCAAGAGTGACCGCATTCGACAACCCAATCAGGGCGGGCAATATAAGGTACTTGGGAAACTTCATTATGAGATAGAAGGAATGTGTAAACTGGAATGAATGTATGGGTTTCAAAAGAATGACTTGAAAGGAGACGATGAAGAAAAAATGCAAATGAATGAGATGGGGTTGTATAATGGACATCGAGACAGCCAGAAATATATATAATCTCCAGATAGATAATTGCTCTCCAATACTGACTACTTTTGAGAATTCTATTTTGGTACAAGGCCGCCAAGATATGGTCTTAGAAGAGACAGCTACGATCTCAAATTGCTCGATGAGAAAACACGAACAACTTCTCGAGGGAAAGTCATGCTAATTTCGGTATTCCTCCTACGTTTTCTAATCGAAGCATTTGTTCGAGTTTTAGGATTGAATTGGGGGCAAAGGATGGCGTGAGTAAGCAAAAGGGTTGCAACATCTAATGCTTACATGCCGTAAATCAGGTGTATCGAGACTCAGCCTCTTCCTCCTCAGAAACGAAATTGAACATTACCTCTAAGGAATCCTCAATGGCGTTGCTGACAACACAATCAAAATTATGCTTATCTTCCCTTGAACTTTAGTTGCAGAGACAAACGATTGAGGATGAATAAGACCCCTGAAAGAATTTCAAATACCTAAGTTTAGCTTCGTATTTGGAATGTCTATAAGCCTGGAACATCGCGAGAGCAAGTTGAAAAGGAAATATAAAGAATCTGTCGCCAGTATTATACAGAAGATAAATCCAAACAAGCATTGTTCATTCCTTAATTCCTGTCATTCTTTTTCATCAGTTCGTCGAAAATCACTTTCTTTAACTTTCCATTATCAAGTCTCTGTTTCGGTTTTTGATATCCTTAAACATGGGTTTTATTCGTGATGGAACGATTCTGGCAGTTTTGCAATCTTTACTGCTATTTGATTCATGCCATGGTGCTCCAGAATCTGAAATGAACCCCTCTCAAGCTTCTATATTGAGTCAGCAAGCATATAATATATGCCTTTACAAGTCTTCCCTTGGATTAGAGCACGAAACTTGTACTTCATTCGGCGTTGCTGGGCTCCCTCCTATTACCACCGTCGTAACAAGTCAAGAAGCTACAGCAACATTCATCGCATCATTTCTTATCGAGTATGCGGGCCTCACTAGTCCCATTCTAATGGAGACTGTAGTCGATGGAACTAGTACACAAGCAGTTGTGGGTGAACTGGGTCAAGGTGAGTGTGTTACCAGGGAGATTAAGATATTCAACTTACAAATGTCTTTAGTGTGGGCAAAGTTGGGCGATGTTCGCATTCCATATCCGACCGAAGTACCGGAATCTCCCATTACCAATGAGAAAGAGTTCAAGAGAGCTGTTGCCAAAGCAACTAAGAAAACTACCGCAGTCCAGCAGCCTACTACAAAGGCTTCGACTCCAACAACGACAGCTCAAGCGCCTCCGCTAACCACTACTCAAGCCCGTCCCACAACCACCACTTCCAAGGCATCATCGTCCAAAACATCAACTTCATCCTCGGCAATCGTGGTGCCTCCAAGTAGTACAAGCACCAGTTCCCTTTCTGTTGTCACGAGTTCTACGTCGAAATCGTTATTGAGCAGCTCGCAAACTAGCTTGATCTCTTCCGTCGTGTCAGTATCATCCGCTTCCAATGCCAAAACTTCTTCCATCACCACATCTATCATTACGTCTGCCTCCTCAACAGGCTCCATCACGGGATCCATCACTGGAAGCAGTGGAAGTTTGACAAACTCCGCCTCCTCTACTCTCTCAGGATCATCATCATCTGCCTGTATTGCATCCACCTATGTCTCCGCTGGTTCCACTTATACCGCAAAATGTACTGGTGCCCTCATCTCCTCAAGCTCAACTTGCAACCCATCCACATACGTCACAAGTGGAACCACAATGACAGCATCTTGCAAGCCTACTAGTTCCGTCTGCAGCGCATCAACATATATAACTAGTGGATCGACTATCACCGCAGGCTGCACGACCACCTCAGCCTGCACGGCATCAACGAAGGTCGTTAGTGGTAAAACCACAGTCGCTTCGTGTACCCAAGCCTCGATCAAAATTGCTTCGTGGACTACGAACAAAGTGAATCAGGGTGGAATAACAGCTACAGATTTTAATCCTGCAAAAGCTAGTAGTGTAGCTTCAGGAATCGATGCTCTTCTTTCGCAATGGAACGAGATGGGTGACAATTCGACTGAGACTAGCGGAAAAGAATCTTCTTCTGGAACTGTTCCCAAAACAACACCAGTTTCGTTGACAACATTTGCTACTTCGAAAGTCCCATTTTCAACTGGCGCGGCTATCAAAAGAAGGGGCCTTTACCTCTGAGATGTCCTATTTACCTTGATTTATCAGCTGTAAAGAATTAGGGAATTATCAATGTCAAATTATTTTGTGATAAGTCGAACTGTGGATTGATATTGAGCAGTGTACAATAAGAATGTAATGCGATTTAGCGTCTTCTTGACGTCACAACTCGATATAATGAGATGTTCAAGAGGAAGTCTAGGTTAGACGTTGTAGCCCATCACTGGAAAGCTCCGCCCTCCATGTGTGAATCTGCCATGCTCCCAGTATCTGAACAAAACCTGCATGTGTTTCCGCCGACCTTGAGGTTTTGCAGGTCGGAATCGATTACATGACATTTGTAAGCACCGAGATAGTACATATTGGCAGTAACCCATACTCGTATATAGCTGCTTGGAGTGATCCGAGGCAGTGGGGCTCCGAGACATTCAACTTTCGTTTCAGCCGCTTTTGATAATTTGTATCTAGCTCTTATTGCTACACTTCAAGGAGCGCTTCGCTTCTTGCTACCTAGGTAAAACTTAAATAGGTCATAAGCGGAAAGTGCGAAGTCCAAGATAGAACGATAATCATCTAGATATTTTATGATTCCGAACAATTCATTTTGTCAAAAGGATTCTGGGAAAATTTTCGGATGACAGTTGGTTCACGCCAAACAGTTTTGCAAGACCTATCTCTCAGTCACTTAATATTGTACAATCGGTGTAGTGTTCAGATTTCCACAGAGGTTTTCTTTCTGTGAATCTATGGAAACTGTTGGATTGAATTCAAAGCTTGCTCGATGTGCTTGAGTATTTGTTCAGGTCTTTTACCTCTTCCTTGATCGCGAGTTCACTCATGATTTCCTCGCTCCCGCCACCTGCGAATATTAGCAATAAGAGACAGTCCCAGAATAAATTCGAGGCTTCGTTGAAAGTCTAGTTGAAGGAAAGATGCTTACCAACAGCCATAACACGCACGTCCCTCGAAATTGCCTCGATCCTAAGAACATTGTCAACAGGAATATATTCTCAACAGTCCTAGCGAACCTACCTTCCCCCTTTCCCACCTCGAGCATAGCCCAAGCCACCCATGATTTGTTGAGCCTCCCTTACACACTTCTCAAGACACCGAGTGCTAACAACTTTTAGCATCGCCGTCATACCTCCAATTCTAACATCTTTCTCTCCGCCACTCTTCCTACTCAACTCGATCAACCAAGTCAACTGCTCAAGAAACGCTTGTGCAGGTTCGATCATCCTGCCCATCTTCAAAAACTTCGCTCGAATGACTGGGCTCTCAATCAATTTCTTCCCAAATGTTTCACGCGTACAAGCATGCTTCCACGCATCCTCCGCACATACTCTACTCAATCGAATTGACGATGTAGCAATGCCTTTGCGCTCAGCGTTGAAATTAGACATGATGACTTCAAATCCGCGGTTTTCCTCGTGCAAGAGGTTTTCCACGGGAACCTCCACATCATCGAAATTAATGAATGTACTTCCCGATGCTCCCACTCCTGAATTGTGCATCATTCTCCGAGTGACCCCTTTAGCTTTCAAGGGGATGATGAGAAGCGATATACCAGTTGCACCGGCGCCGCCAGTGCGAACTGCGGCCGTGACATAATCAGCCCAGATAGCATTTGTTATCCATTTCTTCGAGCCGTTGACGAGATAATTATCGCCTTTTCTGATTGCAGTAGTTTTAATATTGGCTACGTCGGAGCCAGCATCAGGCTCTGTGATGCCAAGACAAAATCGTATGCTGCCATCAGCAACCCCAGGAAGAAATTTATTTTTCTGTTCTTCAGTTCCGAAATTGACGATTGGGGGAACGCCAATCCCATTTCCTCCCCCAAGACCCCACAACACACCAGTGTATGCCTAGATCCTGTTAGTAGGGAGGAGAGTCGGAAAGTCCAAGACTAGATCATACAACTCGCGACAATTCATCCGTAACAATCAAGGTATGCCACGAGTCCCACTCTTCAAACGAGATATCCCCAGGTAGCTTTACGTCTGGGAGTCCCGTACTCAAAGCTAGATATCCCATCTCGGCATGTCGCTGGAATGCCTGCTCGATTCGTCAGTGAGGTCCACAAGTCACGAGATCTACACGTGCCAAATCTGGTACTTTGCCTGCGGATTCCCAGTCGAATGCATATGGCAAAATTTCTTCATCGACATATTTTCGTACTGCGGCGCGAAGCTTGCGATGGGAAGTCGTGTAATGCGGGGAGACATTCCGAGAATACCAAAGTGGCTCGGCATATGGGGTTGGACAGCCAAATGGTTCATGTGGACTATCGTTTAATGGCAATTGTGAGTCCTGTGAGGCTTTGACGGGAATAGACATTTTTTTTTTTGGATATATCAGGGATCGGATTGGGTAGCAAAAGGTTGATGAGAGGTCATTGAGGAATAAAGGTAGTGGTAATGTGTTGTTTGGCTCCGCGAGATCACCAAACATTCACATTGCGCGTAAGGTTCAGACCTCGGCATCTTTTGTCTTTTGCCATGATCTGCACGATGGCCAGTTAATAACATGTCGCACCTCAAGTCATACAATCAACCAAATGATTTTACTTTCAAACCCCAATTATGTGCATCGAGGGGAAGCATTACAGTTCCACGGTACGGTTCCCACCATGACCGGATAACATCGCGGGGTAAACCGGGTATGTTCATTCTCCGGCTTATAATACCCGGCATTGTTCCCGCTTCGCTTCAGGTATGAGAATGAGTTGATGCTTCAATGTTCAAACCACATTAGAATACTGTTTACTACAAGGCAGAAAAGGGAAAGGAAAGATTTAGTTTTGGGGTGATGTGGCTCTTCCACAACACTGTGGCTGCATGACCCTCCTTACCCCTGAATAAGTGTTGCCTATCAGAAACCTCTAAACCATCCCAAGTCGAAGAGTCTCACGTCATCCAAGATTGCGCAATATATCTTCAGTAATTGTAAGTTGCATTCGTAACGTCATCAGCTATCCCTTTCATATCACAATCATTTTATCGTACAAGCCGTTTCGTATAAAGGAGAGAAAAGGCCCCCAAATATCACTCCCAACCCTCCAATTTTCTTAGAATACTATAACAAATCTCTGGATACCATTCCATCAACATGTGCTCGCAGCCACTGGTATAACCAAGCTACCAGGCGGCGAAGGCGTTCTGCCCACACAATATTAATTGACCTCCCCCCAATCTGTGAACGATTGACTCATTCAGCATCCTATATAGATGTGCTCATCTGCCGGGTATATGGGTATGCCCATCTACGGGATCAGCACTCCGGTATCCACCGCCAGGCACGGAAAGCGATCGTGAGTGAGTACACGGACCTAGAGTTACAGCTGCAGACCTTCTTCACGGGGCCGAAGTCGGCTGTGCCCTCCTTTTGTGTTGCTGAGGCCGAAGTGACCGAGGCTCGTGCTGAGGCTGCATGGAAGCAGAGGCAGGACCGCGACACAGCCAACTGGTGGGGAGATCAAGGAGCAGTGGGCGTCCGAGCGCGAGCAGGAGAAGCTGCAGAAGGTTCTGGCCGCCGGCGTCGACAAGCACAGTGATCATCTTCTAACGGTTTCTATTTCAGCTGAGAGGGAAATTTTTGGATTGTATGGCGTGAATAAGTCTGGTGCCAAACCCTCATTACAGCCTGTTCTTCCCGCATATTCCAACCGAGAACTTCCCCCCTTGTCCCAATACGACACCAGGTTCCGAAGTCTAACCATCCGACAATACGTTTGTGTGCTGACATCCTACTTGCAAAGCAAAATGACTTCTCCCATCTAATTCCTCGACACCCATTTCGATCCTCTCTTCTCGTATATACAGTAAACACCCACTACATATTCCGACCTTATTTGGTTGAATTTGGTTACATCTCCAGAAGACACTGTTCTGCCAAGATCTGAGAAAATCTGCTCATACTTCTCCAAGCATGGATCGATATTCAATACCCAAGTTGTGAACTCAACAAATTGCTTCTTAAGAGAGCTGAGATCTTCGCTGCAAGGTTCAATGGACCGAACTTTGGAACTTCGATCTGCGCATAGTTAGTAGTGCTTAAGACATCTTGAGAAAAAGAGGTAGAAAAGGGATTACTTACTTGGTATAATGTCGGAAGATACTTTGACATGTTTGCGTGCTCGTTCTTGCTCTATATCCAATTCTTCATCACTTTCAGTTTCGATCAACGCTTGGTCGAGGTCATCATTATAATGAATAGCTTTGTTAGAATATTAGTATTATTGTTCACTATTGGATCAATTGTCGAATCACCTTTTCGTTTTGTTCCACCACTCTGCGATACATTACTATAAGCCGGTGAAGGATCAGAGTTGGGCGTTGCTGGATTCTTCTTTTTGACAAACTGATTGAAATTTGACCATTTGTTGCATACCATGCTAGGTTTGTAAACACTCTGAGTCGTAAAATCCCCTGTAAAGGCTCCTCCATGTAATCGATCAATCTTTTTCTTAAGATTCGTAAGATTTGATCCTTCGGACGGTATATATACCCAGAATTCCTTAGTCTGGGAAAGAGACCGTAAATCAGTTAATAGTTGTAAGACACTATCTGATACAGGAGTGAAAGCATGTTTTTCAGTAGAAGGCATAAACACTGTACCATGACTGAGAAGCTGAAAATGCATACGAAAAATAGAGGTACCATTGGAAGATATACCAGCCTGTTTGATAGCAGCACTAGTATCGAGACTATATCCAGAGGTTGGAGGCTCTAAGAGGAGACATGTATCGTATTTGCTCCAGTCAAAATTACCTTGGATAACAAAGTAGAGCAACTTCGTACGTGTCATGGAGGATCCAGGGCTTACTGTAACTGTAACCGTTACGCTGAACCAAAAGAGTAACTGGGGTATTTCCTTTGTTCCAAGGTGTATATTCATTCGAAGATGGTGATTTGGTGTACCAATATAGTGGTATGCTTCAGTATTGCCCCATTTGATAACTACGGGTAGGTCGGCAACGTCCATTGTCGGAGAAGACGCTGTCGAGGTATTCGTGGATATCGATTGCTGGAAAGAGAAGAGGATGTTAGTTTTTGTAAAGAGATAGTTGGAGGAAAATGGGGAGAAGAGAAAGAAAAAAAGGAGCATGAATTTATGTACCTGCATTCTTGATGAAAAAATATCAATAGAAGAATGAAAAGCCTTAGAAACCAAACTCGGCATGAGAAGATGCTTAGCTTTTTTACTACTGGTAACAGCCCACAAGAGGTGTGAACAGCCCAGAAGAGGAGAGTCAAGATCCGGCTACAGCAGGTGACATTTGATTAGCCCACAAGAGGTGATGCTTAGCCAGCCCAGAAGAGGAGAATCAAGATCCGCCTACAACAGGTGGCAATTGATTAGCCCACAAGAGGTGATGCTTAGCCAGCCCAGAAGAGGAGAATCAAGATCCGCC
>NGKJ01000006.1:67542-81566 GCA_002162495.1 Myriosclerotinia curreyana
CCCTACAGCAGGTGACAACTGATCGGCCCACAAGAGGTAATACCTAGCCAGCCCAGAAGAGGAGAATCAAGATGCACTTCAGCAGGTGAAAACTGATCGGCCCACAAGAGGTAATACCTAGCCAGCCCAGAAGAGGAGAATCCAAGATGCACCTACAGCAGGTGACAACTGATCGGCCCACAAGAGGTAATACCTAGCAGCCTAGAAGAGGAGAATCAAGATGGCGAGAGAGATGGGAGGATATCAAGATAGTGAGAGAGATAGAAGAATATCAAGATGGCAAGAGAGATAGAAGGATATTAAGATAGCAAAAAAGATGGAAGGATATCAAGATAACGATAGAGATGGAAGGATATCAAGATAACGATAGAGATGGAAGGATATCAAGATAACGATAGAGATGGAAGGATTTTAAGAGAGTAATAAAGATAGAAGGATATCAAGATGGCGAGAGAGATGGATAATATATCGAGATGGGAAGACTATGTTTGATGTGGCATGGAAAGACTGCCTCTTGCTTGAGACTAGTTTTCCTGCCACCCCTTTTGTTTTTACTCGGGTCCCGGCTAGAACTGCTCAAACCATAACCGGCGGACGGCTGAAACAAACAGCTCTAAGCGAACTATATCCTATCAGAAACATCACCGCCAAATTGGTGTGGGTCCTACAGGGTTAACACCCCTCCCTAAGCAAATATTTGGTAGGTTTTATTACACTTCATAGTACATACTCAATTAGCCTATACATCGTCATCGCTGATCCAGAAAATGGAATGAATTACGTGTACTCTACACTCACCGCCTTCCCAATTAGGCAATAATGAAAAAGCAATATAGTATATCTTCCTTTTCTGGGTCGGCGACGACAACGCATAGGCTATGAAGTACATATCAGTGGAATAAACCCACCAAATAACCTTTGCTTAGGGGGAGAAGTAAAGCGGAAACTTGAAGGTCTCGGCTTGATCTTGACCCATTTCCTGCAGCATAGCGTCTTGACTCTTAAGTATGCGTATATGGGCGGCGTCAATTCGCTTACATAATCGCTTACATAATCGCTTTCTTATCCAACGTAGCTTGTGCAATCACAAGTAGTCGCTCCAGCCTTACGACCTCTTGCGACAAGCCCTGCTATTACAATACTATGGCATTACCGGACTCAAAGTCATACATCATACAATGGCTGCTCGATACAAGGCTATTGTGGCCTATCCACTGCAAAGATAAGCCTAGAGAGGAGGTCGTAGAACTGAAGACAGCTGTGTGTATAAAATTTGCTGGCCTTCTGACAGGTCTAAATTGACATATAACGTTAGGCTTCTCGAGCTCTGGCCCTCCTCTCTAATTCCGAGCAAGAATCGGTCCTGAAATATTATCATGTCAAAGATGCAAAGATGAGCTTAGCCTCCCACCTTCTCAAGCACCTTGCAATTACGAAATATTGCAATGTACCTTGGTCGAAGAGTATAATCTCGCGAGATAAAAACGGAAAGCCCTGTTACCTCTCGACTGCAGATCAACCTCGAATCGAATTCAATGTAAGTCATCAGGCTGGACTCGTTACATTAATTGCTGTGATTGGGGGGGATGGAACGATAAATGTTGGGACGGACATCGTATGCGCCAACGAAAGACTGTCGCATGACTATAAATATATCGAGAAGAGTGGGTTCTTTGATTGGGTCGATATGCACGGAGAAGTGTTCGCAGAATCAGAAATCAACCATATGAAACTTTCGTCCCTTGGACTCGACGAAATTGTGCCCGGCAAGAAGTTTTATGGATACGGTAACGATGCTCTTTCGAGATGCCAGTGGAGAAATAGACAATTGGACATCGTGGTTCTAGACGATGAAGAAAAAGTTGAACAATTGAGAATTGACAGTAATAAGGTCATTGATGCGAAGCTAAGACGATTTTATGCCATGTGGTGTTTGCGAGAAACATATGTCAAAATGACAGGAGAAGCTTTACTCGCTCCATGGCTTAAGGAGTTGGAGATTTGCGATGTTAGAAGTCCAATTCCTCCTGTGGTCAAGGATCTCAATTCTCTTGACAAAGGAGAGATAATGAACAACTATCATATCGTGCTCAAAGGCCAAGAAGTTATAAATGTACAAATGGAATTGGTTGCATTGGGTCAACATTATATGGTGGGTGGTGCTGTAAGGGCGATAAAGAAGGACACAAGGCTAGAATTGGGCCCGTGGAAAGAACTCAATCTTGAAGAGGATATCTTGGAGATTGCAGAATCCAAGTCCTAAATAGCGAAGCTATTTCTTTCCATTATCCTACAACTTCACTATATGACCATACAAGAAATTTCGGTTTGCCGTCATCAGAATTTCTCTTTACGCACTAATGGCTAGAACTTTGAGTAGCGAAAGCAAGTAAAGGCGATTTTTTAGGACTAGCCACCAGGCAAACATTTACAGAAGCTTTGTGGTAAGAGCGGTTCAAGAATTCTCGCCTATCATTTCCAGTTCATCTAGCGCAAGTTTCCCCCGCAAGTCGCTAATAACACCATTTGCGTCTCATCCACTATTCCACTTTTACCCCAGATTATTGCGCATGAAGTTTCGTACTATTCAAGTCTAGGCCCTAGCAGAGGTCTTCTATCGAATTCATGCGGAAATTAGGTTATTTTTCGTTTTCAAGATCGCTATTCCTTTATTTCGCTGTTGCATAATCGCTTTTTTGAAGTTTTTTCAAATTTATTATGCACATCACTTAGGCATGTTTCTGCCCAGTAGAACTGTAATCTCTATATGAAAATGTTAATAGATGCTTGTTTCTCGTTAGCAATTACGAACGGTGAGTGGGTGGCTTAGCATCGGAGGAATTTCCATCATTTGTTGACCAGCGAGGGTGCGCGGGAGAGGCGTTGTGTACAATGACTCACTTCGCCATACTATTGATTCACCCATAATTGATGTGTAACAAGAGTTTGCACAGTGATATTGACTAAGAGCAGTTGTGATCACACATTTCTTGTAGTCACTGAAGACACTCCGGAGTATCGAGTGCTAATTATTCTAGTATTCTTTCAATCTACTTTACACACGTTTAATATATTCGAGCTCCGTACTTTTTATGTTTCGATTTGTATTGTGGTTGCACTTCTGAAATTACCCATTCCGAATCTTAAAATTTTAAAAGAGTTTTTGCAAGTAGAAATGGTGCACAAAACCCCAAATATGGAAGTGGGCCAGGATTCAAACATCCAAATGACTAGATCCAGAGCTCTATATTGCAGATGACTAGCATCTAGACATGGCTGCAAGAATTGTTGGCAATGACCGACAACCAATTCTCGGGTAGATCGCATTCGCACAGTCCGGAATATGGTTATGCTAAACACTTAGAGCATTGTCGAAGCTTGACTTTACCCTCCCCTTGCCCAGGCCTGTCTCTCCACAAAATACTCACAGCTAGCACAAATGATACAAGAATCTCACATAAAGGTAGAGATCGGCTCGAGCACGAAGCCACTTTATTCTCTACACGAGCACATTTAGGCCTTGAAGGAGAAGCCCCCATTATTGAAGTACATGACGACCATTTATATCTTCCCTGGAGCTCTGTCCGCTATATCCTAAGAGAAGCATTCGTTTTGGGGATGTTTTTTGGCTTTCATACTCGCTACACATGGCAAATATACAGGTGAATGAACTCCAGATGGGAGACAGGCTACGCCATTGTCCCGCTCGAGATTTCGGGCCACGTCTTATGTCTTATGCATTAGGATATGGACAGGAATTATGGAGCGCTGGTGGCCATTACTTTTGGAATTCCCGTGATGGCATTATTTTGGTGAATATTTGTTTGGAGGATTTTATATGATTTTTCTTATACACAGGCCCTGAAAGCCGGATTCTCAACCTTGGATTGGCATTCCTGATACATGGAAGGTGTGGAGAAGCAGAGTGGAAAGGAGAGGGATTGTAACAAGGAAAGGTTTAGAGACCGACGATGTCATAAAAGGTCGGGTGCGATCTGATTCTGATTGGGTCGAGACACCAGACAATGAGGGATAGTCACGGGGTAAAGAATTACAGTGGGTAATATATAATTTGAATCAATTCACCTTTTCATATCCAAGAGCAAACAAACTGCCATGCTGGCTCAGTGGTAGCGCACTGGGCTTTCACATTCCCTCAAACGGTATCCATGCTTAACATGCTATAAAGCTATTGTCTCTTGAAGAATCAGTTCGCCTGGTTTAGGTTAAGGGGTCTCCATGATTCGCAACAATAGAGCGTCCTTAATTTTTTGCCATTTTTTCTCATAGTGGATTGAGTTGGCAATGATATATGGAGTCTTGGCACTCATATTCACTTCACTTCCTTATATTTTTTTTCTCTGCCGTTGGAAATTGCTCATATCCTAGGTATTCAGAGTCATGATGACTGTTATTATGGAATCCAGCGCAGTCATATTCGATTCCTCGGGACCTTCTGACTCACAAAGTCGGCCGCAAACCGCACTTTCTGAAAAACTTACAATTTACAACCCATTTCTTTCTCAGTCGCGCAACTACCAGGAGATACGACAACGACACAGCCTATCGTCAATCACCTGTTTACAACCCATCATGGAATTTTTAAATGCTAGTAAATATATGCAGTCCCTCGCGGCCACGTCGGACTACTCATCAAAAGCTTCCACGCCATTTGTCTGCGTCATCGTCGTTGTGTGTAGTGTGTTGTTTGCTGTAGGGATGACTGGACCTCTACGAGACATTCCGGAATGATTTAAGTCGATCACATTGGGTTAAAGCAGGATAAGTCTAGCATCATCGGTTGCTTTATGCGAGGGAGCTCTACTGTGTTGTACCACGCGCGGTCAGAAAATTTATGTTCATGGAATCCACTCACAACATTTTGCCTCGCTCCAAATTCAAAAATCTTTCAATCCGGTTCCTGTTCCTGGTACTTTTACATTTTAATGATGACCAACGAATTCAACCTCTTCCTCACACTCCTCAATGTCTGCCTTATCGCATCATCACATCATCGATCGGTCTTCCCATTGCTACTATTTCGCTCTGGCCGCCTCTGAGAACCCGACTTCCAAACGTGCGGATATTAGCGCTGCGAGCTCTACTTCGTTACAGCCGTTCAGCAGTGGTTCTTTCAAATATTGATATATTTTTATGGTGTGTGGGGGAATAGCGTGGGTTTTTGGGGCTTAGACGTGACGACAAGCAATATCTAAGTATCGAGTATGATGGCTTGGATTTGATTGCTTCAAAGAAAGCTGGATGAAGGATACGGACCAGGTGGTTTGGCGAGCCTCGACGCTGGAACCTTCTGAGGCACCTTTCGCCGTATTTACCTGATGGATATCCTCGCAATCTTGGCATTTTTCTTTCCTTTTTTTTGTTAGATGTATGAAGGCTTTGTGGCAGCGAGTGGTCTTGGATGGACTCGAAGAAGTCTTTGCTATGCCGAGGAATTTGGATTATATGATTGACATTGATGGGGCCGTGTATTCGATTGGGGAAGATGTGTATCGTACGATGTGGAGTTGGTGTTGTCAAAATAACAAAAATGAAACAATCAGTCGAGTAGATTAACTTTTTATGACCGTTACGAATGGAACTCCATTACGAAATTGCAATCATTTACGGGAATTTTCTGTGGAGTGATTGCATTATCCATCTCCGCCGCGCTCTGTTGCAGAATCATTGACTTGAGCACAGTCATTTAGATAATTCAGATCCATGTCTAGAAAATCAATCAGTTGTTTAGAAGTAGGTAGGATCTTCTTCACAAAGGCTGGAATTGCAATCCGGTTTCCCGACTCGAGTCCTCAAATGACATTTGTTTGATCCTTAGGGGTAATTGGCCTATATATGATACGTTTGGCACGGGGTTATCTGCAGGTAAGGTCGTTCCGTATTCAAATTAATTCGTCTTCCGACTATCCGACTGAGATTTCCTCATAGTGTTTGCTGGTTCATTCAGAATATGGGCCATTCAAGGACTGGGAGGCCATTATCTGCCGGTCGTTGCGTACAATCTTCATGATCTTCGAATTCCAACGAGCTTGGTTTGCGTTTGAACTTCGCCACAAATGCCCCAGCATTGAGGAGAATATCGTGGTTTATTGGTATGTTCCTCTAATGCTTTTCGCTCAATCGATACTCCATCATGAAAACGGGGGGTCTCAAACTATTCTCACAGAAGTCGTTACCGGGTCGAGCGTGTCCGGGCATAATAAATTCATTATTAATTCCCCTGCGCTCTTGACAATATCTGATGAAATTCCGTTGTAGGCTATCTATCTATGGCATCTATGGAGACAGAATATAGGATGAGGTCCTAGATATTTATCTCGAGCCTAATTTTGACCATAATGGAGCGTGACTCTTTCTCTTATTTGAATTCTGAAAGAGACTGGGCTCGAAATACATATGGAAAAGCGGAGTATGGAGGGCTGTGCATGTTTCTGTCACAAGGTACCAGGCTGAAGTTTGATACTTTTACTGAGGAGCTATTTGCATAACATAGTCTGAATATTTGTTTTTATGAAGAAGTTCTTTTATAGTTTCATTTATAAGCAGATAACGAGAGATTCATGTTGGTCTACATTTTTGGCTATTGAAGAGTCTTGACGCCGATATGAACAAAGGTACCATCATCTATACCTTCATGGGCATACTCTGACTGCTTTTACATTTGTCTTTCCATTATCCTCATAGAACAAAATCGGAATAAAAGTAAAGGAGACAAAACACAAATGAAACGGATATAGTATACAAAATATTGCGAATATACTCGCATTCCTTTCCTTGAAGATGAGTTATACTCAATGATAATTATGCAGTTGTGACTTACAACAGGCTGTGCTGTCAATTAACCCCTTAAAACACTCCCAAAGTTTCTTCGCCAATTTCGAATCCTTAGCAGTATCGAATTGCTCTCAATTCCGACCGGCATATAAAAAGCACCATTAACTAGCTCTTCCTTTTAAGCTCCCGCGGCAGCCCAATTCTGATTCATAATACCTTGCTCAGGTATTATTGTTTGACCGGTACCAGTCACATAGACAAACAACTTATCCCGGAACGACAAGCTCGTGATCAGACCTGTGTTTATAACTCCTGGATGAATCAATACCGCTGTGATATTCGGGCAACGACGAGCCAGTTCTGCCGCATATCTTATGTTGGTCAACTTGCTTTGTCTGTAGCGACCCCACGTCCCAAAAGCCAATCCTTTTGGGTGGTGTGTAATTTTTCAAAGACAATACCTTTACTGGGATGGCCTTTCCACCCGGTGGAAGTGTTTAGTACGATACGTACATCGGAACCAGGGAGATCAACTGTCTTAAGCATAATAGGTAGCAAATGATTTGTTGCAAACTGAATCTCGTAGCCGTCTTTACTCAGACCGGCAGGTACAGACCCGCATTACCCAAAAATATATCGAGACTATCATGATTGGAATTTTTATCCCAGCAGCGATGGACGAAAGCGACGAGAGACCTAAGGAGAGAAATGTTATGCCCGCTGCTGGTATGTCCCTTTGAATCGATTCAATGAGAGTTGACGCTGCGCTACCATTGTCAACTATGAGGGACTTCTCAAAATTTAATGTACACTTATACTTTGCATTAGAATCATCAAGTTGATGTTACTTCAGGGAGGCGAAAGGTACTAGAGGCGAAGTCCACCCCCAAAGACCAGGTTTTTATATGAAGCCACAGCCCGAGCACGATTCTTCAATCCAGCAGCACTCTTTGCCACCAAGCACACAGCCTTTGAAAGAACTACCCATAACCACGAATCTAACTTCGGAGTCCTCGAGAATGATATTCCCACTATCCCTAGACCACCTCTCACCCTAATCCAATACAACGTCCTCCGGGCCTGCATGACCAACCTAACCATCCTAAATCTCTTACATACCACGGCCCTTGAATGCAGCAACATACTCAGCGCCCCCATATTCCCCGCCCCCTCCGCCATTCCACCCCCTCTCTCTCCAACCCCATTACAAGTCAGTATTCATCCCCAATGGATAGATATTCTCCCGTGTCCGAAAATGCGGGATAATGCCATGTTAACGTTTCATGAAATCATGAAAATGATATTTGTAGGGATATGATTGGAGGTCTATTTGAGGACTGTAACGATTTGGATGAGAAGGGAATATTGGTGTGGAATGATCCGTGGAATCCGGAAGGATTTGAGAGGAAGTGGGATTTTCTGCTGAAGGATTGTCATGAAATTGTCGAGGCTTCGAATAGATGAAGGGGCTTGAGTATTGAGGATAGGTTGACCATTAAGGTTTGAACATAATGTTAAGTTCTTGGGGTGTTTCTCGAAGTATTTTATGCGTAGCATATTGATGTGGCAAGAGTCTTCATGCTTTGTCGTCGAATTAGAGAAGGCCTGATTTAGATTGAAAACCATGTACTCGTGTACTAAATGCAGAAAAATCAAGTCGCAAAAGTTATTGGGTATTGGAAGTTTATTAAAAAAAAGAAAATATGCCCACTCCATCCTAAATGCCCACTAAATGAACTCCACCGATGAAAATGCCTTCATAATGCATTATCACTTCATCGTCAAACCCCAATTTCAAAAACATAACTTTCGTTGTTTAGGATCACTAGGCGTATTTCCTCTGTCCTTTGGTTTCTCCATCGATTTACTCTTTCGCGAGCTACTCATTTGAGATATATGGCCACTTCCTGATGTGGACGGTGTCCCAGGCGTCCCGGATGTCTCTTGAACTACATCTCTAATTGTCTGTCTTGATAGACAAAGATCAATGTGCTCATTGAATTCCTTTTCATTTGTTATTTGAGGCCGCTGACAGACAGGACAATCCCACCATTCCTCTTCTATCACGGCATCGTCTTTCGGTTTGGGATTCGGCACAATTTCTTTCCCGTGATGTCGCCGTGGATCATTTTCTGCGAGTTGGCTTAGACTCTCCATTACCTTTAATTCCTCTTCTCGTTCTTGACGCTCAGCATCTTCGAAAAGGAGTTCTTCGGGCCAAACTTCCCATTGCTCTTCTGGGCCATTGTCTTGAATATTTGAGGCCTTTCGTTTTACTCCAGGCGAAGGAGATACCCTTTCGCTTTCACCAAGACCATTCTCTGTTAAGTCTTGTTTTCGAACCCCAAAGAAGGCCATTGTATCGGGCTTTTTCATGCTGACTAAGTTCGTACATCGGAGCCCCATTAGTCGTAATGTCATACCTGGGATTTCTGTCTCAAGTTTCTCGAGCATGGGAAGAGAATATTTGTAAAGATCATCGGCCGAATACACAGCTTTCGGTGGGGCAGCCTGTCTCGTAAGTACCTCATAAGTTTTTAATTTGACTTTGAGAACTAGAGTTCGCCCCTTAAACTGTGTTCGTTGCATGTCTTTCTCCAGCTCCTCGGCTGTCTGACGAAGTTTTCTTCGTAGTTCTGTAGCATCATTCATATCACCAAATGTACTTTCTGTGCCAACACTCTTGCGGGTGTACTCCTCAGCTGGCTTGACGTCTGTTCTTCCAAGTCCAAGATAACATTGCATGAGGAAGATAAATGCCTTGTCTCCAAATAATTTGGGTAGATATTGTCGTACGTCGTAGATATCCCCACACGTATCGACTCCTATAGCGCCTAATTCTCTCTCGAACACTCGTCCAATCCCATTGACTTTGCGAGTTGGAAGATCTCGCATAAATTTCATTATCTCAATCCGATCGTTTGGGACACGATATTGACCGTTAGGCTTATTCCTATTTGAGCATATTTTGGCCTAATTGTAATTGGTTAGTATTTTCATGTCTAAGATTCGTCTCAGATTCTTCAGAAATGGCTTTGGTGATAACGACACCTCATCCATCATATTGCCCGCTTCTTGACTTGAGGAATATACTCACTATCTTGGCGTTAGCCGCAATTCCAGCCGATATAGTAACCTTAGTTTTCTCATGAACCTCTCTTCTCAATTGTTCGACAGCAGATTCCGGGTCGATATCATTCTTCTTGCAGTACTCGGTGATATTGAGATATGCCTCATCAATACTAGCACTCTCAAACCTCGGATCATAGTCTACCAAAATTTCTCGAACTTCTTGCGCCTTCGTAGTATATTTGTCGAAATTTAGAGGAACCTGAATTAGTTGTGGACACAACTTCTTCGCTATAAATCCCGCCATCGCACTTCTTACTCCAAATCGTCGCGCATGGTAATTGCATGTTGTAACAACTCCTTTCCCCACGGAAAATGGAACATCCTTCAATTCCGGACGGTCGAGTTCTTCTACCGCAGCGTAAAATGCATCGCAATCAATATGAACGATCGTTTGTGTTAAATCTCGTGTGAGCTCGAGCTCTGCAATTGCAGTGTCTGCTCTTCGACGATCGTGGGCTAAATCAAGCTTCTCCAATTCAGCCTTTTTTGCCAATATTCGTTCGATCTTGACTGTTAGAGTTTTATCGCGCTCCTCTTCATGGTTGAAGTATTTGGATCCCTTCGAAGCGTTGTAGATAATCTCGGAAACCTGATAATAAAGTCAGTAAGACGAGAGACGTATTTCCGTCGCCACATACCTTTGACTGGTCTACAGAATCTTGTCCGGACTTTGTAAGAGACGGACCTAGTAAAGAGTATTTGAGAGACTTGTGCTCATTTTCATCCTTCTCGGTTGCTGTTTCCGATGCCATGCTTTGATGTCCATGCTCGACCCGTCGTGGATGTAAGAAACGCGAAAGTCATAATTGTTTGACGCGCTGTCATGCTTTCAATAATGATTGCTATTATGTAAGCATTCTTTATATCACTGGTAATAAACCTCAAAATCTATTTCCAACCGTATACTGCTTCCTGTAGGTAGTAGATGATCTCAATTGAACTTGAGCTTGCAACAGTTGGCAGCATCTATAAAAGTACATTTAATGCTCACAAAAAGCAATGTCATCGTCGAATAATGAGATGGGATGGGAGCGTGAACGGACTCGGTTAAACTAACTCCGATATAATCGATAAAAAAAAGTTAAGCATGTTGTTGAAGCAGATGATTGATTCCAGAATCCAGTAGCAACCATGAGTATGCATAGAGTAGCCCGCGCTGTGGCTTCATCGGAAGCTTGCGCTGGAGCGCTACGTGGGAGTGTCCCTAGAACCAGATTTTTGTGCTTAAATGCACCTGTTCAAAGGCTCGGAGCAAGAAGTGCGATACTCGGTGGTGGGTTGGGAGCGAAGAGACATTTCTCTCAATCGCCAATTATTAGAGCCGGTGTTGCGCAAGCTGTGTTAGAAAAGGCCGCCGCGGATCCATCTGCCCTTACCCAAGAAGCAATCGTCAGTAACCTGAATGCCGCAGAGAGAGATCGATTGAGGAGGGTCAGAAACATTGGTATTGCTGCACATATCGACAGTGGCAAAACTACCTGCACAGAACGAGTTCTTTTTTACACGGGACGAATCAATGCTATACACGAAGTCCGAGGAAAGGATGCAGTCGGTGCAAAGATGGATTCCATGGAATTGGAGAGGGAAAAGGGTATTACAATTCAATCTGCAGCTACGTTTTGCGACTGGCTTAAGGTTGAGAATGGAAAGGAGGAAAAATACCATATAAATTTGATCGATACCCCCGGACATATTGATTTTACAATTGAGGTCGAGAGAGCCCTACGAGTGCTGGATGGAGCTGTCATGATTCTTTGCGCTGTTAGTGGAGTTCAGAGTCAAACGATCACCGTGGACAGACAAATGCGAAGATATAATGTTCCTCGTATCAGCTTCATCAACAAGATGGACAGAATGGGTGCCAACCCTTTCAAGGCTGTTGAACAAATCAATCAAAAGCTACGGATCCCAGCAGCAGCACTTCAAGTCCCAATTGGTTCAGAAGACAGCTTCAACGGTGTCGTTGATTTACTCAGAATGAAAGCCATCTACAATGATGGACCTAAGGGAGAAGTCATCAGAGAGACTGATGAGATTCCAGAGGAACTCAAGCAATTGTGTGAAGAGAAGAGAGCTCTATTGATCGAAACACTGGCCGATGTTGATGATGAAATCGCCGAGATTTTCTTGGATGAGAAGACTCCATCTATCGAGCAAATGAAGGCTGCTATCAGACGGGCAACCATCAACTTAAAATTCACGCCTGTCTTGATGGGAAGTGCTTTGGCAGACAAGTCAGTGCAACCTATGCTTGATGCAGTTTGTGATTATCTACCCAATCCTGCCGAAGTCGAGAATTTGGCGCTTGACAAGCGAAGAGCTGAAGCCCCTGTGAAGCTTGTCTCTTACAACGAGCTTCCATTCGTCGGCTTAGCCTTCAAGCTCGAAGAAAGTAGTTATGGTCAATTGACCTATATCCGAGTCTACCAAGGATCTTTAAGGAAGGGCATGAACGTATTCAACGCGAGAACTGACAAGAGAGTCAAGATTCCCAAAATTGTACGAATGCACTCCAATGAGATGGAGGAAGTCCCTGAGATCGGTGCTGGAGAAATTTGTGCCGTGTTTGGAGTTGATTGTGCTTCTGGAGATACTTTCACCGATGGTGGTTTACCATACTCGATGTCTTCTATGTTCGTACCAGATCCTGTTATTTCCTTGTCTATCAAACCCAAGACTACCAAAGATGGATCCAATTTCAGTAAAGCTATGAATCGATTTCAGCGTGAGGATCCAACATTCCGTGTCCATGTCGATGTCGAGAGTCAAGAAACCATTATTTCCGGCATGGGAGAATTGCATCTTGATATCTACGTGGAGCGAATGCGAAGAGAGTACAAGGTCGAAGTTGAGACTGGTAAACCTCAAGTCGCATACAGAGAAACCATCACTGAACATGTGGTATTCGATCACACTTTGAAGAAGCAAACAGGAGGTGCTGGTGATTACGCTCGTGTCGTAGGTTTTATGGAACCTATCGAGCCTGGACCAAACGGCTATACCCCATCCACCTTCAAGGAAGAAGTTACTGGAGGTTCTATTTCAGACAAATTTTTGTTCGCTTGCGAAAAGGGATTCCTCGCCTCTTGTGAAAAGGGACCTCTTCTCGGTCACCCCGTTCTCGGCACCCACATGGTTGTCAACGATGGTGCAACCCATATGACGGATTCTTCCGAAATGGCTTTCAAGAACGCTACTCAACAAGCTTTCCGTAAAGCTTTCAAGGAAGCTAAACCACAAGTTCTTGAGCCTCTCATGAAAACTACCATTACAGCACCCAACGAGTTCCAGGGTAATATTGTTGGTTTGTTGAACAAAAGAAATGCTATCATCAATGATACAGAGATTGGACCAGAAGATTTCACTCTTACTGCGGATTGTAGTTTGAATGCTATGTTTGGGTTTAGTTCTCAACTGAGAGCGGCTACGCAAGGAAAGGGAGAATTTGGTATGGAGTTTAGTCACTATTCTCCAGCGCCAGGACAATTACAGTAAGTTTCCCCTTTGTTTTTCGTGCTTGATGTAACCATCACTGACACCCTATCTAGGAAAGAGCTCATTGCCAACTATGAAAAGGCACAGGCCGATAGACATAAGAAGTAAAATTTTGTATGACTGAAGGTGGTTGGGAGAACTGAAGAATTTAGTCAAATTTCGAAGATGTGTTGATAGATGAGATAAGATGAGATGATATTTCCTGCAGAAAAATACGCGGGATCAATTCCCTAAATCCTATACCACAGTTCCACAAAAAGGGGACGCGATGTACAGATATACGAACTCGAGGGGCGTACAAAAGTAAAAGTTTCCATGGGTGCACGAGTGCATGATATGAATGAGGAGATGGTGCTTTGGATGAATGAATGGATGGATGGACCAGGATGGTTGTTTGAGGGATGGATGGATGGGTAGGTGGGTATATATAAGATACCTAGTACCTATACTGTATAGTACTATAGCGAATAGACGAATGAATACCTCTCGACTTTTATAGATGGGATGTTCCGAAGACCTTGAATGTTGAGGTGAAATGTTAGTGTAAAATCTTGGTTTACTATTGTATGTTTTGTGGAAAGGGGTGGGGTGAGCTGTGCATG
>NGKJ01000006.1:81666-93461 GCA_002162495.1 Myriosclerotinia curreyana
AGAAAAGGGGAGAAACAATAAGGGAGGGCATAGGGAGAGATATAGGTAGAGAGGGGAGAGGAGAGGAGTGGAGAGGAGAAGAGGGAAATGCGTAGGTGGGCCAGCAACAGAAATGGGAATGCGCAATATAGATGGAACGATTTCCCGGTTGTTTTGAAAACATGAATATCACTTTGGGAATAGACAGATCATCGCTGAGAAAATACTCTGCAACTTGAACTGCATTAAGAATTTACGATCTTTCTTACCGAAAAGAAGTTCTGAAGGATGCAAGCAGCAAGCGATTCTTTAATACTTATTCATTAATATCGCTATCACTATTAGTAGGTAGGTACACATAGCATATTCCACCCTCACTATTCACCATCTCTACCACTATCGCAATTCGCGACTCCCAACTCCTGCAACTACTAGGTAATCTTACTATTCATCAGTTTCCTACCTACTGTATAGGTATATTCTATCAAACCTTCAACCCGAGCCTACCCTCAACTCTCCAATCCACCTCCAATCCACCTCCAATCCACCTCCAATCCAACCCCATAAAGAAAAAAAAAAACAAGCCCCCATCTAAATTTCCCTACCTCCTACCTCCTACCTCCTACCTCCTACCCTCCTACCCTCCTACCCATTAACCTCAAAACCATAACTCAAAACAACACACCAACCAGCCCACCACCAACTCCCCACCACCAACTCCCCAACCCTAACTCCCCAAAACCCCAATCTCCCCTATTTATCCCTCCCTTCATCCAGCCTAGCATACCTAAAACATCCCCATTCCACCCCCATTCGCATCCGACACCAATAGATATACCAGTTATATTATGGATTATGCAACCGAATCACTTACGCAGAGGTTGAGTATTCAATTTCCGTTTGATGCAGAGAAACAAGGTGACTTTCGTTGAACTGGGTGCTGTTTAGGGTACTCTATTTAGATTTCTGAAGCCACTGGGCAGGCTAGCTTATTGATATAGAGTAGAAGAAATCTCTTAAGTGTTATTTATGAATAGATAGGATGATAATCAAGAGCATGAAGAGAGGAATAAGAAAGATTGTGTTGAAAAATCCGGTATCGTTTATCTTTCTGCTAGAAATGTGCAAAAACTAAAATTCACGTATTTCATCCCATACCCGTTCGCACTCATATCTTTGTTCCCATTTTCATACTCACATGCCATCAATCCCATATTCATTTTTCTCATTCCCATTCTCGCATCAATTCATATCTCATCCCCTCCCAAACATCAACTCCCCTGCACGCACAAATCAAAAAACTCCCTCATCTCGAATCAAACCCAAGACCTAAGCACCTCCCTCCCTCTTGGCATATTCCTCCTCAATAGCCTCCTCATACCTCTTCTCCGCAATGTCCCTACCATTGCCCTCAAGTGGACTAGTTGGATCTTCCTTCAAAACGCCTTTATGAACCAATTCCTCCGGTTGCGGACGATGACTTAATTTCTCATTCAAACTATCCGCACGCATATGTTTCTGCAATTCTTTTTGTTGGGCTTGGATACCGGGGGCTGCGGATGTGGAGGAGAGGATATTACCTATTTGATTTCGAGTTAGTGTTTCCGTAATGGTATTGTAAAAACTCAATCATCCAAAGATAGAAATAAACACGTACGTTCAACAAGATCCTCCTTGGTAGGACGATGTTCCAAATTCTTCTTCAAACTATCCGAGATCCTTTGTTGTTCGAGTGCATGTTGAGCACTTTGAAGACCACTATTGATTTACCCCTCAATTAGCACACTCAGACTCATTCCCATTCCCATTCCCTGCCTCACCCTCACCATCCTTCCCACCCAAAGAAACAAACCCAAACCCCAAACCCCAAAACCNAAAAAAGGATACATACGGCGCAGCATCCGTATCCAACAAAATATGTCTCCCCTTCAACTGACTCGCCGTCGGCCTATCCGCATACAATTTCTCCAAGCTCTTCTGACGTTCGTGCTGTGCTGGTCTCACGAGTGGAGATGTATCGACGAGACTTTCTTGATTTTGCTCTGACATCTTGGCGATTGGAGTAGTGAGCTTGCTTTCTTGCTTTGGTGTAAATAAACTTCACTGTTTAACTAAATCCGTTATTGCTACCTCGTATCGGTAACCTCAGAGATATCGTAATCGTAGTCAAGTACCTAGGTATAACCTATGTATAGTTGAAAATATATGAGAGAGGAAGAAGAAGAAGAAGAAGAAGAAGAAGAAGAAGAAGTAAAAGTGACAACAAATGTATCTTCCGTACTCCGTATATCTGTTGGTTTTATTCTCAAGTACCACGTAGGTTGCTGTAGCAAAACAAAAATAGGAACAAAAAAAGCTTTGAAACCAAGTTGTTGTTGTTGTTGTTGTTGTTGGACTTTTTGTTTGTCACTTTTTGTTTGTCACTACTACTTTGTCACTTTGTTGACAACTTCCAAGTTGGTGATGAAATCTGAAGCCCCGCTCAAGCCCCGCTTAAGACACGGCATACCCCAGCCACCAATAATGTGGGTGCGGGGCACGGGCCGCTAGTGTAAAGGAGGGGGAAATGCAATTCATTATTGGATATGTGGATGGATACGATAACCCTTGTACTGTTGTTACAACTTACTGCGTACAACTTGTTATAACAACTTACAACTCAACAAGTTCAATCATCAATCATCTATTAATAATAATTATTTGATATAAAATTTATTATTTACTCATACATTGAAGTTTGAGCAATGTTAGAATTCTACTTCTTCCCTTCCACCCATCCCTTCCACCCATCCATTCCACCCGAGTGCATCTCTTTCCCATTCTACAATTCTTTAGTCTATTTAAAATTTAACAGATCAGATACCGGTACTGGTATGGATTCTCAGTACTTTCCCATAATACTTCTAACTCTCCTCACAATAATTCCTCACAACATCAATAACTCTCCTCCTCGTCCCCTTCTTATCAAAAATCTGCGCATGATCCAGCCCTCCAAACCACAAAACTTCCGTCCCTATTCCCTTCCACTCCCTATACTTCCACTCCTCATCATCCTCCGTATCCACCTCACCATCTTGAATCCCTTCTTGATCGTTCTCTGAACCAAGTACATTTACATCCGCATTGCCGTCCTCTTCTTTGAATTCTGACTCATCAATCTCAATCAAAGTCGGAATATTCAGCTTCGAATGACTCTTGACAGTCCCATTCGCATTCCCATTCACAGCTCTGAAACTCGGAGTGGATTTTTCAGATAAATTCCCACGACACAAATATCTCCCTACTGCCTCCGTATCCACAATCAAGTCTCTGCCTGCCAGACTTGCCGTGACTTTCCTCCCCTCAAAATCATCTTTCCATAGTACATTCTCGTTCCAGAAAAACCTTCTACCCAATGTATGACTGACTCCTGGATCCATACTCGCAAAATAGTACAATTGGTATTCATTTGCGTCTGTCGGGATTCGACGTGTGAAATTAAATGCGACCGAGGGTAGATGTAAGCAAATAGAGACAGGATCGATGAGAACGATGGGTCCGATGCGCGGTGACAAGAGTGGAGAGCGCAAGAGGTGCGTAGTTACCACTGTGCCGTACGAGTGAGAGATCAGGACGAACTTTTGATTCGGTCCAAAATGGTGACTTATGATTTGAAAGATTTCAAGAGCGGTTTCCTCGCGGGAGAGAGCAGAATGAGTAAGACGAAAACTGATGTTCATTATTTCGAGGGCGAGAATGCCAATATGACCATCGGAGGTATCGGTCGAGGCGTTGAGTTCGTTGAGGAATTTGGTATACGGATAGAGGCCGATACCGATGCCATGAATGAAAACAACTGGAAGTTTTGTTTTCGAGGTGTGCGGCCGGTGCCAGTAGGATATATGCTGGGCAGGGGAGTGACGAGTAGTAAGGAAACTGTGCGGACGAACGGGTATGATGCTGAGGGATTGTATGAGACTGGTGCGATGGAAGTCGAAACCATGGTAGCGAAGGGAACAGAACGTGAGAAAGTCAACGAATCCGACACACTGCGATAGATGTTAGCATCTGCTATCGAGAGGAGACAAGTAAACACACTCACACAATACCAAATCAAACTCCTATGCGACATGACAACCTCATCCAACGTCAACCTCAAACACCTAGCATTTCCCTTGCCCTCTGGAATCTCCCTCCCCAACTGCTTCTCCAAGATCCCAATATATTCCTCCAACTCCTCCTCATCATCCCCCGGAGGTCCCCCGCGATTAAAGAAAGCCCAAAGAAAGAACTCCTTCACATTCTCCCTCCTAATCTCCCTAACATCCGCATCCAAAAACCATTTCTGCAAATACGCCTCCGGGTCCGTGATATTATCCGAACACTTCTGATACAATCTAGTTCTCTCTTCGCGTGAAGGTGCCGGTGGATGTATAGCTTCTCGTTGAAGCCAAATGCGATATGGTGGGAAACAAAAGAGGAAGAAGATAGATTCCGCCAAAAACACAAACTCCAAGGCTCGCGGAACCCTATAAAGTTTATAGTTCGTAAAGAATGTAGTAAAACCAAGACTGGAACAATATGCCAAGCTAACGAGGGGTATACTCTGCAGTGCGAAAATACATATTCGTATAAAAATATATTCGGCCGATGAATTATTGATCATGGTGGATGTGGATTTGGATGTGAATTTGGAGGGTGCAATCTGGGTATAGAAAGATGATGTTGAATTATTGTTTGAGAGATCATGGATAGATATGAAGGGAGGTGGTAGTTTTCTTTTTTAAGTGTCCCAACAGAATACCTACCACCTACCTAGGTATGTCGAGGAGGAGGATTGGGATTGACCAGATCAGGTCAGATCAGTTGTCAAAGGTATGCAATCCCTGATCCTTCTTGTTGTTGTTGTTGTTGTTGTTGGGAAAGTTGACTCCTGCCTTGCTCGCCTTGCCTGCCTACCTAGGTATTTTGATTTTGATTTTTTTTTTTTGGCTCGGTTCCTTCACATGTTAAAAGATCCATGACTGGCAGCTAAGGTTATCGATCGGTTCACATGCATGTGAACCAAGCAACAAGAATGAAAGTTGGAATGAAAGTTGGTGTGTTGGTGTGGCTGACCCTCTATGTAGTATAATTCTTTGTATTGTGGCGCAGCACTCCCCTCCCTCAGCCAAAAACGAAAACGATACATATTCCCCAAAACCACCCTCTCTTCCGCCAAAATACCTAAGACTTGCCAGAGCCAGAGTGCTTGGTGGAGTGGTGAGGCACAGTTACTCTTGGTGTAAGAAGCACCATTTATGTTTCATTGATCCTATGGGATAAAGATGTAGCCGTTGCACCGAGCGTACCAGCACCAGTGAGTGTCTGGATATATCACAGTGACGGTGAACTTTTTTGATTTTTCTTTCTTTCTTTCTTTTTTTCCATCGATTTTTCCCCCAAATTCCTCAAGATAAAAATAAATGGAGCAAGGTATCCACTTCAGTGGGGCAGGTAAGAAGGCAAGCATAAGCTTATTCCGCTCGATCCCTCTTCTCTTTTACTTTATCAATAATTCATTATAGTTTAACTATCTAAAATTTAAACTTCATCAAGATCTACAACCACGGGAGAAACCCAAATTCGACTATACAGAGTAATCATACATAACACACATAACACACATACTCCGTACATATACCCCAGATTAGATATACCGGTATCGGTACCGGTCCTATATATGCCCCAGTAAATGTTCCCTTCTCGATAAGTGAAGTTGATGTTGAGTTGAGTTGAGTTGAGAATAATATTGTACCTGGGTCTTTCGTAAAGAAAGCGAAATAAGGAATTCAGGGATGAGGAATTCAGGGATGAGGAATTCAGGGATGAGGAATGAGAGATGATGGTTAAGCATTAAAAGTATGAATATGAAGTTTTGTGTCTTTAATTTAAAGGAGGAGGTGAGGAGTATTAATTACGAGTTATGAAAGCACTAGGTACAATTGTAACGTGCGAGTGTGAAATGGAAGTTTAGATCTTAAGTGACGAAGTATTATTCATTGTTATATATTTCATAAACACCAAAATATATGTGATATGTTGTTACAATCCTAATATATCCATAATCATCTGCTCATATCCTCCCAATCATCACCCTATAAACCACCCCATTCAAAGACCTCAAAGACCCAACCCTCTCATCTTCAACGGCGCACTAACCCCCGTGAAATTTCCCATTTGGGTCGTGTAATCGCCCACCACGCTCAAATTCGCAATCCTCCCCAACAGAAACTCCAAGTGTCGGTATCCGGCACCCGGGGTATACTGCGGGACCTCGTGACCCGCCAGATTGACGGTGGAGAAGGTAAGTCCCCTCTCCGTGTGCCAAGTTCCCTGGTATCCCGCACCGGCAGTATCATATTGTGGGGGGGTATTGGGGATGGCAGCGTTGGCGATGGAGAGGATGGTACCGAGGGATTGATGGTATGGGACGTAGAAGTTTTGGGTCGCGGATGGAGCTTCTTGGAATCCTTGGAGGCCGTTCCAGGTCATGTTTTGGATGGTGATGAGGGATCCGTTGGCGAAGAGGAGGAAATCGAGGAGACCGTGGCCGATGAGAACGTTGTTTGTGCGTTCGATGACGGAGGGGAGGGGTCCCAGAGCGGATGGAATGGATTGGTCTCCATGTGGGAATAAGTTGGGTCCACCAGCGCAGATGAAGTAATCAGTGTCTATCGGGGCGTGGATAACCTCTTTGACGTCGGTACGATTAAAGTAGTTGTTGGGACCTCCAGCAAGTGATGGGAATCCGAGTTCGTCCCACAAGAATGGGCAGAAATCTGTGAGATGGTAGATATTGAAACATGGGTTGACATAGTAAAGGGCATTGTAAATATCATCATAAAGATCACATCCATATGCTTCCGAACTTGGAGCCGTTGGGATTGGTCCCGCTGGAGGGAATACTGTTGCATGTTCGAGGAAATCAGTGTAACCGCATGACTTTGCTCGTGCAGTGATGTTCGCAATGTATGTATCGTTAAGGTTCAGGACATTCTGATAGTACAGAGCTGCAGCTGTAACAGGGACTGAACCCATTGTATCGAACTCATTTATCGATGGATCATTGATCTTAATCTTTGGTCAATATATAACTCGAAAATGTTCTTTCATGGTCACGTACCTGGATACCCTTCAAGTTGTAGTACTTGGTATCATTACGGTCCAAAAAGTTACTAGCAATGTATGGAATATATTGCCCAGCATAACTCTCACCCGTGATATAAATCTTATATCCTTGCATGCTAAATGTATCGATGAAATTCTTCCAAAAAGCAGCGAATTGATTGCCAACATCAATCTCGTCATTAACAAGAATATCTCCTGGTGAGAATCCAGTGCTGACGGGTTGATCGATCCAGATCATATTGGTCAAATTGGTCCATGAATACGGATTGGGGATAGGTGCATATGTTCCGGATTGCCAACTGAAAGGTCCATTCTCTTGGAAAAGTCCGTCGAGGGAGGAACAACCTGGCTAAGAGTTCTTTAGTTATGTATTTTTGATTTGGGGAGTCTTGAGTAGATAACTTACACCACCGTTCAACCAAATGGTAATCTCTTTATCCGCCAAAGGATTCTCAGAAGGGAAGAACCAAAACCATAATCGATTTGTATCGCTAGCATTTGTGCTAATGGGTAGGGTTCCAGCATATGATTCACCAATGTCGAAGTCGATTTCAGGCAATGCAGTTCCATTGACGGCGAAAGCTATAAATGATATCAATACATATTCTTTCTTTGTCACAGCCATCATACAGGGTAGATGAATCAATTGGGAAATCTTACCGGCAGTTGAATTTGTCAAATACTTCGAAGTCGATCTTGACCTCACGGAAGGTTGCCTAGGAAGAATTTTCTTTGGCTGTGCTCTCTTTGCATATTTTGCATGAGCTTCATGATGTGGCAAAACCGCTAGCACTGAAGTCGCAGAGGCAGCAAGAAAAACTGCCAAAGAATTTAAGCCGCGCATCTTGTCGATGTCTGTGGAGAATACAGAAGAACTTGAGAATTGCACGACAGAAGTGAAGAAAAGCAGAAGGGAAGTGAATGGAAGGATCTGCCCATATTTATGTATTCATCCGAGCAGTCACAGTATTGAGGAAGCTTGGATAGTAGTAGTACTATGAGATAGATCATTGTATATCCATGAGGTAATTCCATCATCCATACTCCGTACATCGTACATACATCGATAATACAAACCTACCCAATGTAGCTAGCTACAGTTTAAATCAACCATATTATAACTAGCTACCCATGAAAAACATAAGCAATAATACCCTTTTCCTTTTTACACCTTCTTATTTAAGTTGAATGCTAACCCAAAATAGTGAGGGATTAAAATGGTTAAATGCAATTGGAGGAACCTGAAATTTTAGACTTAAAACGGAAGCTAGAAAACAATTTCACATGGCACTACTTGTTATTCTGTACCTAGATACCTAGAGATAAACGCCCTCGGTAAGACGCCCTCGGTAAGGATATAATCTATTAATCTTATAAACTTTAAGTTAAAAATTGCTTATTATTATGTTGAAGCTTAAATCTGACATCCTTTTCTTCCCCCGCTGCCTTATTATGTATATTAAAATTTATATATCAATTTTATATATGATCTTATAAATTAATCCTCACAACCTTGTCTTACCTACATACCTATATACATATATACATACTAGATCAGAATACAAAGCGGTGAGATTCCTTGCTAACCTATGGAATTTATTGAAATCACTATAGCAATAGGTAATATAAATAACTCATGGGATGAAAATCGAAACGTTATATTATTCATGACTGACCGCTCAAACGCAATCGAAAAGGGAAAAACAATAATGGATATGTTTTACTGCATACATTAACAGCTAAATTCTAAAAACTGTATATCATAGTATCAGTACTGTATGTACGTATCAGAAACCTCCCCGGTAATGTTGGTCCTAAATTGATATTTTTAAACCTCCTTAACATCTTCTTCCCACATTAAAGAAATCAAAGAATGGCACGAAGGACCTCTATCGCTGCAGCAGTCGTCTCGCCCTCGGCATGAGTTTCCTCTGCGTCAGCTAAAGCACCAAAATTAGCTTATCTGGAATATACCATGTGAAAAAAAAAAGGGATCATTGATTTCGAAAGTCCCTGGCAGCCAAAGGATGTACTCACGATAGAAGTAAGCTGCTACTGCAATGATTATATAGACAATCACACATAGAGCCCCCTCGAGATAATTGCTCTTTTGGTCCCTCAAAAAATTCCCTACCACCAAAATAGCTAGGATCAAAACAACTATGTCAAACATCTCAAAGTCAAGATCCAATTTCTTATCTAAACCCCAGGAGATAATAACGACCAAGGGACCATTGAACAGGGCCGTTTGAATGGTCGCTCCCAGAACATGGGATAACGCAAAGTTCATCTGATTGTCGTAAGCCTCGTCAACCGCTGAAAGATGCTCGGCAGCCTTTTCAACTAAAGGAACAAGGATAAGGCCCATAAATGCATCAGAAATACCACGCTCTTCTACAATGTTGGGTATCTGCTCAACCAGACTGATGGCAATGAGAGTCACTAAAGCGATTGATATTGCAAGAGCAATAACACACTCAGTGAAGGTAAGCTTGTCCTTTTGCAGATCCTCATGGCGATCCTCGTCCTTTTGTTCGTCCGCTTCTAGAATAGCATCATATATGCTGTGATGAGTTCGCATCTGGAAGAAGACGTAGGTGGCATAAGCAATTATAAGAAGTACGGAAGTGATGCGGGATATATCGAGGACTTTTCCTGCGATAACTTCGTCTGAAAGATCCTCGGAGGCTTTCAACTCCAAGGCCGTGGCAAATGCTGAGGGTACGATGAGACCCATCCCACTGTTTGGAAAGTCAGCGAAGATGCGGAATGTTTATAGGAATACGTCCTTACGCCGTCAATAAAAGCCCACTTCCAACTTCGCTAACAGCCTCATCAAACTCCTGTTCTATAATAATATGATTCAGCCAAAGAAGTCAAAGGATAATAGAGAATCAGCCTACCCTCTCGTGCCAGACCACCAACGAAAAAGCACATTCCCAAACACAACAGCAAGGTTGCAAGCATTGATCCTAGAATGGCAGCTTGAATGACGCTATATGCATCTCTAGTTCGCTTGGATTAGTACGTATAAACTTAAAATGAGTAGCACTCCCTAACCTTGTTAAAAGGACTATGAAAAGAATCATCTCGACAACACTTCCAAGTGTAGTCTCTAACAATATTCCAAACACTTTTGGCAATTTTCTCGCCAATTCCTGTCCAGCAAATCCAATCAAATTCGCACAAGGCACCATGGCAATGTAATTGAGTATGAATATCGCCAAATGGTGTTCTGGAGTAGCATATCGAACGGCAAGGGCTGCAGGCACGACAGGCCATAGAATGTTGACGATTCGAGAAACATCGCTAGTCGAAGTCCAGCATATCCTAAAGAAATGAAGGGGATGTATGCCTCTTCTGCCACTTTCCCCATCAGGTTGAATACCCTTTGTAACTTTGTAGCCCTTATGATTGACCCTGTGCGTAGGCAGCATATTGTGCATCATTTCCGATAAGTTGTGATGTGCGGAGGACGAGGGAGCGGTAGTTTCGACTGAAACCTCTGCAGTGTGGCCCCGCGAATGCTGTGGTGTTGTAGCCATTTCGATATCGTCCTTTGGCGTTGTCGAACTGCTTGTCGTATTACCTTTAGGCCTGTGGACTTTTCGAGGCATGATGGGAAATTTGGGTTTAGAAGGCGCGAAAGTGGGAAGGTGGGAAGGGCTAAGGCAAAAATCAAAAGTCGGTGTTGCCCTCTCTGAGATAGGTGGTTATCGTTGTCTTCTTCGTTCGTGCCTGCAAGATTAGTTGTATCCAAAAGCAAAGCGTGTGATTCACTATTGACGAAATGCAAGCTTGTTGGAAGTGAAATCAAAGTAAGATAAATTTGCAATGTGAATAATAAGTCCACCAGAGAGAGTTCAGGACTCAAGAGTTAACAATCATAATACAAAACCGCTGCCAAGCACTCAGCCGACAACCACATCTTGGCGACAGCAATCTTGCAACACGATGCCGAAATAAGGGCAATAAACTGGGCCAGTTAATAATGGTCCCTTGAGCCCATTATTATTATTGAGCCACGCGTCCAAGCAAAAGACTGACAATTCTTCAAATTCCAATAATTCAAGAGAATCGCGTATGCGCCGAGCTGAGCTACAAACTTTAAAACGATGATTGACACTTTGGAAACAACGATTGTGAATCTTTCGGTGTGGTGTGTATTCAGGTGATATGATAGTGATGATGATGATGATGATGATGATGATGATGATAATGATAACGATTAAATTATTCATTTATTAGCTGTATAGATCGCAAATGTAAGTAGGAATGGTTGTATATAGTAAAAATTCTGCATATTTGTTGTGTGAATGAAATCTGGGTGTTGGAGAAGAAGGGGATGGGGATGATATGAAGTTTATATGGGTTCCAGGTGAGAGGTGAGAGGTGAGAGGTGAGAGGTTCTCGCTTGGGCTTGTTTAACATCTTTTTCGGTCCTTTCTAGTTTTCATCATCCTATTATAGTCATATTATAGTTGTATTATAGTCATATTATAATCATATTATAGTCATATTATAGTCATATTATAGTCATATTATAGTTGTATTATAGTTGTTATTATAGTTATATTATAGTTGTATTATAGTTGGTATTATAGTCCTATTATAGTCATATTATAGTCATATTATAGTCATATTATAGTCATATTATAGTCATATTA
>NGKJ01000006.1:93561-123005 GCA_002162495.1 Myriosclerotinia curreyana
AGTCATATTATAGTCATATTATAGTCATATTATAGTTGTATTATAGTTGTTATTATAGTTGTATTATAGTTGTTATTATAGTTATATTATAATTATATTATAGTCATATTATAGTCATATTATAGTTGTATTATAGTTGTTATTATAGTTATATTATAATCATATTATAGTCATATTATAGTTATATTATAGTTGTATTATAGTTGGTATTATAGTCATATTATAATCATATTATAGTCCATTCTTCCCACATCCCAAGAAATAATTACCAAATATTATCAATTTGGTTTCGACCTAGTTGGCCACAACATCTCCCTCCATTCTATCCGATTATAGATCATAGCCAAGTCTTCATCATACCCTTCGTACCCTTCGTACCCTTCTTCCTTCTTCATGGAGCATATCTCGCTGGATCATGTTTTGAGATAACATACCAAGCATCTACAACATGAATTTATAAGCATAACTCATCGATATATACTCCGTACACAGAAATTTTAGACATCAACTTACGAATAACACCTGGAATCCAACCAAGGATGGTCAAGCAGATATTAATCAGAAGATCAACTCCACACGCCGTTTTGAGGAAGACTGCTAGAGGAGGAATGAAGATCGCAACGAGATATGCAAATACATCGGCCTGTGAAAATTTGTTAGAGAGGTTTTCAATACACATTTGACATGACATGAGTGAAATCAATGACACTTACGGAAGATGAGGCTGCCATGATTGATTGATTGATGTCTTGAAAGTTGTGGTTGATATATATGAGTTGATATATGTGAGAATTGGAGATTGTATTCTTTCTTATTATTGATGAATGTTGAGTTTAGTTTAGTTTGATTTGATTCAAGACGACGTTCTTGTAAGTACCTAGTAATTGAGAGGGGGCTGGTTTAACTCTCAGAAGGAAGCGACTTCATTATTTATTTATTACCCATCACCCATCACCCATATCAATACCCATACCCTGATGTTGTGACAAAGACAACTCCCGGAGTCAAGATTACATTTTTAGAAAACAGCTGTGGCAGAGTTGTGGCTTAAACAGTGCTGCTTTTCTTGTTAACTAGGATAATCTCCATTTTTAATAATAACATTCCCATGAAAATTCCATTATTATTTTTATAGCAGCATTAGGTACTGGTAGTCTAGAACATCAATAGCTGTAGCCATAGCCACAAACATGGGGAAGTTTCGGTGAGATCTCATGATGCTCCAAGACTCCACGGTTTATCTATATTGACACCATATTAATAAATTGTGTATCCTATCTAAGGCCTATACAAATGCGAATGCGGATATGGATGTGGATATAACTCCCAACAAGCATACTTCCAACATCAACACCAGCGAGTCCACAACTCAATGTCCAAACCCAACAACCTTATCTGCTTCTCCATCGCCACACAGCAAGCCATGCTCTCTATGTCATACCCCTCGCGATGTACTAATACGATGCCAAATCGATCCAACGAAGAAATGGCATTTTGTATGTACAGGTAAGTGTTGGAAGGATGTCAGTGGAGGGGAAGTGGATGGCGATGGTAAACATCCCGAGTACAGGTATGGAGGGATGTGGAAGAATAAACATGAGGCGGTTAGTGCGAAGATCAAGGGAAAGGCAAAGGATAGAAATAGGAAGGAAGGGATTGGGAAGTCGGGGGGGGATGCGGTGGGCAGAGNAGGAGGAGGAGGAGGAGGAGGAGGAGGATGGAGTTTGAATGGGGGAGGAATAGGTGAATGGGGGAGGAATAGTCAATGTCGGATAACATTTCAATGTTTTTATGAGAGCACTTGCACCATGACCTCACCAGCACAAAACATGGTAGTAATGTTTCATGGTTAAGGCAATATGGCTTTGAGCGAAATGCGAATTTACCATTCATACGACGAAAGATATTGCGATATGCAGCGAAGATGTCCATAACTGACGTACTTATGCGATATTTGTCTATCAGGTAGACATTGAATTGTGCTGTACCTGTGCCGTTCTCACATTCGATATCTCAAATAAAATACGGCATCAAAAAAACAACACTGAGGATCGATCACGTAGAAGCTCCTGCGATTCTCTAGAGTCTAAATCCACCTCCATGACCTGTGCTCCCAGCAGAAAAAATCTCGTCGCAAAAACCATACCGCCATCCCAAAGCTCCAATGCCCTCGACCCTCCCATACATAATCCCCAATACGCGACCAACATACCAAGCACCCACACGCCTCGATGGCGCAGCGGTAGAATTCATCATTCTCGAGAATGTTTGTCCGCCTTTCTACTTAGCATTGTCAGGGCTTCGATTTCGGACAGTGACATGTCTTGTATGTTATAGTACACATACGGGTGTGGATCATTGGGGTTTGAGAGCGTCGCGCTCTTAAGCTTTTGATGTTTGGGAGGCCGGGAGACTTTTTGGGGGGGGATCCACTATTGAGGTATCATCTGAAGGAGGAGGATATTTTTGAGTGGAGCAAGGTGGGTGGGTGGATGAAGCGAGGAGTTGGGATGAGAGTTCTGGGAGGTGTGAGGTAAGAGTTAAGAATTGATTAGTGGAAGTGAGCGGGTGGTTGTTGTATATTGTATCATGATTCACTCTTAATGCTATTGGAATTTTAGCCCAGATACAAAGTACTCCCTCAGTTCTCTCGTCAGCTATTTTGTTTTCCGAAATTTGTTCATCTCCTCGCGCAACTTCTTTCAAGTCAGGATTGACTTTCACTTCTCTCACCTCATGATATGAATCAGTCTCTACAATCATCTTTTCCTGCTTAACTATATCTTCTACTCCAACGTCCTACACATATCAGGCATTTATTCATTCACAAACCAGCAGACAATCAAACCAGAATTTCAACCATTTCATCTTTATACTCCAATAACCAGCTCTTGCCATGGACTCAAAGCTGAAACACGCCAGCTAGCTACACAGGTGCGCATATCCACATAAGTCTATATCAAATTGAATTTCTCATCCTATTACTCTTCTTCCTTGGCTTTAACCTCCATTCCCATTCTCACTCGCACTCCCATTCCCACCCTCACATTCTTCAAAAACAACAGTCTCCTTCTCCTCCTCCTCCTTCTTCTCCTTCTTCTCCTTCTCCCTCTCCTTCTCCTTCTCCCTCTCCCTCACCATCCTACTCTCATACATCCTCCTCCTCACCTTATCCACCCGTCGCATAACCCTTGATCTATAAATCTTCAATCCCATCGATTTCGATCCTCTCGACGCCGTCCGAACTGCAATCGGTGCGTCGCCGTCTGGATCTGGCATTTTGGTGTTTTTTGCGTGGATGCGATGGCTGGAGATGCTTGAGAGATGCGTGGGAAGTGGAAAGTGATAAGTGAGCAAAAGGGTAGGGCTTGATGGGTGTAAATGATGTAGAGAAAGCCTTCAATGTTGGGAATCGGCAGATATCTATATATACGTGTTTGAGTGCATGCGAGCGTGCGGGCGAGAACTTCTGGCGAGAATTTCAGGGAATGGGATGGATGTGGTCTCAGATCTGTACAGACTTCTGTATTCGACAAGACGTTTTGGATATATCTTTCTTTCTCGGTGTCTCCCCATTTAACCTATGGTGTTAGCTTTGAGGATCGAGAATTCAGGAGATAATTTTTGAGGGTCTTTGTTTGAGGTTTTGATTTGGTATCTTATTGTTTCGTCCTGCCACCATGGGTGCTGTCTTTGATAGGATATGTTTCATGGATCTTTTACATGCCTTCGATCTCTTGGAGCTTAAGACCTGTCAAACATCTTGTGAAATTGTTTGAGAGGTCATCCATCACTCCAGGGAAGTCACCTTCACATGACCCAAAAGAACAGTTCCCTGAAACTTCATATTTTAAGTAATAAACCTTCCCACAACTTCAAATGACGAATCGATATTCCACCCCTGACATCTCTCATAATAGGTAGTAATATAGTTTAACGTCGATTCCGGACTCCAGTGACCCCAAGGCAAATAACATCCAGCGTTATACCCAGTGCATATTGTTTTCCTCCATAATACTTTCACCACCAGGTAATGACAACTTCTGCTCTTGTCACGAAGAAAAATATCCCCCGCTCGCATCAAATTTTCCACTCACGTCCATCAAACGAACCACCGCCTCTTCCCCTCTACCACTCGTAAACATCGTTCTCCCACGCCGCATTAATATCATACGTCTCCTCCTCAAGCCAGACCTCCTTGCCACTGTTCACCTCCGCCCTCTTCCTCAAATCATCTTCAGCTTTCCACTCCTTGTATTGAAAGTCCCAAGAAGGACAACCCGGGCAATCGCAGAAGAATCCATAATTGTCATATAAGTGGTTCGGAACGCTGGCATATGCAATGGTAAGTTCTTGCCCCTTTTTAATATCTTCGATCGTGGTAAAGACCATTTTATTGGTGTGTTTGTCATAATTGTAGCTGCAATTGCGGAAACCGGGGCAGGCGTGGTTGAAGCGAGAGGAATCGAGAAAGATGCCAGCTTTGCCGCCGCTTATGTGGAAACTGTAGGAGAGGTGCGTTAGTGATACAATGTGTGAAACTAAACGGCACATTGATCTCATAGTAAAGGTAAAAGACGTACCGGTTAGTCTGGAAAATTGCGACCACTTTGTGGTTAGCAAGGCCTTGCCAACAATGTAATTCCAAATAGGCAGCTTGTTGTTCGGCCGTCAATTGCTCGAAGTTGTAGTAGATCTGTAGAATCGAAGATATGAATAAAGGCTCCTCGGAGTGAATCACAGTTCCACATTTGATCTCTGTCCGTGCAAAACAACCTAGACCGCCCTTTGGGGAAATTTTGACTTCAAAAAACTCGTTCTCGAATCGCGATATTAGTTCTGGAGGGGGGGAAGGAGGAGCTCTCGGAGGTGCAAGCGACTTGGGATGAGAAGGGAGGTCGGCTACCCATGATGAAGAAGAGTCCGAATTAATTGTTGGCATACACTCCGATGCTGCAACTGCCACTGATGAAGTCAAAGATGGGGGAATCAACGATGAAGATGCGGAGACTGGAGGAGCCAAGAAAGATGTGATTGAGCATGGTCGGGCTGTCACTGAAGAGTCCAAGGAGGATGGGGATGTTGGCTTTAAGGGAGACGCTGGTGGTGTTGACAGTCCCACCAGTTCTCTCTTGCTCCCATCCACCTTTTCTTCTTTTTTCGGGGGTACCCATCGATACTTCTGTGGTGGGAGTTTTGGTTAGTGGTAGTTGTGGTACAGGGAGTGTTGCAAGGGTCTACCTTCCCGGCTTTCCACTTCATAGCTATTTCAAACCATTCTTCGAAATGACTGGCTTCTGCCAGTGGGAGCGTATAAACGGTGGCAAGATCCATCTGGAAATAAATTTGGATAAGTAGGAAGCTCCGAGTTTCTGTTTGTAAGGAAGGGTGATTGATTAGCTTTGCGAAGTGCAAATATTTGAAGGCGGACGTCCTTTAAAAAAGAGATATTGATTGATAGCCAATATTCAAATTGAAATAAAGGCGGAGAAGAAGTGAATTCGTTCAAATTTAGATTTGGAGTTGAATTACGTGGATTTCGAGGTCGGTCAGAGGTCAGTCAGAGGTCAGTCGGAAGGAACTTTGCACCTGCCAAAAGGTGAAATTCCGAGTAAATGTTCTCGCTAGAAGGAAGACTATTGTATCTCCCGGTAAGGAAGGGTGTAAAGTTGCTCAATAGACTACTATTGTGCTGAGTATAAGATGCGTGGTTATTGTCGACTGCTCTGGTTTGTTCGTCAGATTTATCTTGAACTGAGGATGATAATACCATCGGCAACAATTCAACTTCATGGCAGTGAGATTTCGTCAGTCAAAGACTCCAGAAAGAGCTCAAATACCCCCTTACTGGCAAGCGGAATTTCTCTCTCTTTATCATCTAAAATATGGCAGCATAAAAGTTGTTGTGACAGAGAATTCTGCGTTTGACAGCAAACACCACGTACCATAAAAAGTAGGCAGGAGCTGAAACAAAGGGAAAGGAACTTTGTACAGAAAAAAGTAAAACACACCTGCAAATCAGAAAGCAGCCCACGCAAATCGCATACGGTTTCCATTTTGAGAATTTTGCGACTTGGTTGTTTGTTGTTGTTGTAAGGAGAAAGAAAATCTGCTTCAAGAAGCCGAATTTTATACAGGACCTTGAAACACTAGTAAACGGGTGATTACCTGACAACTTAGTCAATCATTTGATTTGGATCAAAATTACTCACAGGCTCATAATAATGGAATATCGATACTTTGATTCTTAAGACGACTAGGCATTGAGTGTTTGTTGGCAGGTAGCACATTGAGAAGTTGAGTTCTCGGGTGTGATGATATCTTTAGACGGAAAGTGCTTGAATGTCGAAGTTTACATGGAAAATGGGAGAGTGTAGTCTGATAATAAGTAACAAAACCTTTAAGATAAATGATGACACGGAAAATTCTTTCACTCTTAGAGTCACACAATTGATGGATACCAACTCTACTACTTACATCAAATTTCACTTCCATGACTCTCGGGGACACTTGAATGGTTGGTACCAAGACAAATCGATCAAAATTCAAACGATTGTAGCTTCATTATGAAGAATAGAAATCACCAATTTTGCCATCTTTTGGCAGTTCCACTTTGAACGGCAGGTCGCTGCTTCTGTTAGCAAGAGTCAATCAATTCGGATACACATTACTGACCTGAGCAATTCTATCGATCCACTTCAACAAATGCGGGAATGCATTCATATCTTCCTGCGTAATCGCGCCTGAGAAGTCCCATCCACTCACCCATGCTATAAGTCATTGTCAACCAAGGCACTATATAGAGCAGCATCAGAACCACTTACGCCATGTTCCAATATCTGCAACGGAATATTTTCCTTTTCCATTACCAGCCAAGTAATCACGAGGTTCGCCGGTATATTTACCCGACAGGCGAATTTCGAGTACTCCAAGAGTGCGCAAATGCTCGTCCTTGAATCTCTTTATAGCTCCTACGCACGCATTCAAATTACTGAAATGTTCTATGCAGAGATATGCAATAGCTCCCTACCTGGATTTTTCTCACTTGCAAACTTAAAAAAGTAGTTCACTTGGCCCTGATACTACGAGGTGAAGTCATCAGTAATGTTGAAGTTGGAAGGAAAAGATCTCGAGTCGAAATCTAGATTGAGATGGACCAAGGTAATATGAAAGGGCTTCAGGTTCGTAAAAGATTATCAGGCTTACCGGAGCACCCTATGAAATGATTAGTCGAGTTATGTGACTAGATCAACGAAGAACTTACACTTCCATGCCAGAAGAATAGCCATTGAAGGCACTCATTTCTCTCCAGCTCATCCTTGAATCCAAATATATCCTTGTTATCAAACTCTTTTAAAAGGTAGAGTAACTCTGCACTAGTCTCCATGACGGGAAATGGTGGTGTCTTGGTGTTATCAATCAAGATGGGAATTCGACCTGGAAGATAATGAGTCTCGAGCATTATATAGATTCCCATCTCAACATGCCATTTGGGTTTAGTTTCAGGAACCAGTCTTTCTTTTGCTCATTGTGCATAATATTGAGCAGAGTATGAGTGTCTGGCATGAGTGTCAGTAAAACTCTCTATACTTGGTTCCATAAGGGCTCCAGTAGTCTTTCAGCGTTATTGGAGCCCTTGATTGCAGTGGGCAATTATTACATTCAGTGCCATATGCTGCTTTCAATTCCTCCAGCATGATCTGAACTTTCTTGCCATTGGGTGTTGACATTGTTATAAGATGAAGCCCCTTGTTTATCTCATGGTCAGAAGGGTGGAACTAATGGTGGATTGCAAATTGAAGTCAACTTAAGTTACTTAACTAACCTTTGCATTTTTGACCTCATCAGGGGTACCATCAAGATAGAAGCTGGAAGACATCTTTAAGCTTATTTGTTATGAGGATTCAAACAAAATCGATATAGTTGAGGTTGAAAGGAAAATAAAGAGACGGAAGTGATATATATGTACCTTCAAAGAATGAGTAGTCTTTCCAAAAATGCGGGGACATTTCCACCAACGTCATGGCTCCTAGTTTCGGACAAGTGTTTCTATAGAGTTTCCATCAGACTTTGGAATGTCTGATCAATACCACTTTAGGGAAGGAGTGGTAAGGGGGGCGGGGGAGTGGCAGGCCCGCATGGGACATTTTGAGGATATACTCTCTGAGTACTTTTGTTTCAAAATTCCAATGTCTTGAATAGAAAATATCATATGTTTTCATCCGACCTACGACTGGAGTTAGGGATTTTAAAACTTCAGGAAATCGCGAAAGCGGACATGGAATTTTACCACTTTTGCCGAGTACCGGTACGTACTGGATTGAGGTGGTTAAGGATACTTCAAACATTGGCTTTGCTTTGCTCAATCCCTTTCCCATTGACATACGACATGGCCGAAGGATAACAACACGGGATAAAGTTTTCAAGAAGGTAAGATTACAAAGTCAGAGAAATGCTTGAAAAGTCTCAGAGGACGATAAGGGGATGGAATACCCTTGGTGCAGGATATCACCTCAGAAGTTAAAACCCTTGCTAGATGCAGTATATACTATACTACTGTCGTCGTGCGTCAAGCACAGATAGAAATAAACTGAAAAATATAATAAAACCTCAAAACTATCCAAAGTCTTCAAATTTGTTGTGACAGGAGGTGAGGAGCTGACGTATCAACAGGATCATGAAGTTTTTCTTCGGCGTTGGCAGGCTTCTGTAGCCGTCTTTCTTGGCTAATATTAACCTCACCACCCTCAACCCCGTACAATATTTAAACAACAAAACAGCATCACGCAAATAGATCAGCCAATTGATACTTTTCAATACGAGAACCTAAAATACGCAACAGATGAAATTCGATTACTACGGATTCTTCCCTCGATTTCTAAGGATAATAGTGGTCGTCGTCAGCTTATCAATAGAGTCTTCCATAAGGCACCCAATCATCGAGCGCTTTCTTATACTTGGGGAACTTGCCCCGGGGCCAATGACTATTAATGGAAAAGCCCTCCCCGCATCAGAAAATATCCTTGATGCTTTGAAAAGATTGTGTTTTCAAACGAAGGGTGAAGAAAACTTTTTTTGAGTTGATGCCATTTGCATTGACCAGAACAACATATCAGAGTGGAATGACCGGATAGCTATCTGGATTGAAGCAGAAAGAGACTACAGCTCTTTAGCTATTCATTAGCAAAAGGATTGAATGCGTGCTCAAAGAATCAAGTGATAGCAATGCTCTATTTCCCATCAATGCAAGATCAGTTGATGGCTCTGATGATTCTCTTCCGTCGCCAATATTGGTGAAGTGCAGTTGTACTTTGTGGCAACGAAATTATACCTTTGATGGAGCTCAGTAACGCCTGCGATGCATTGAAAGGAGAAGAACGCTTACTGTTGTCTATCTACTTAAAAATCGTCATCATTTGTTCGAACTCTCACCACTGGTGGCCCAAAGGGTTTGCAGTTGTCACGATAGCATTTCCCTAATGACATTGAGCCTCCTCTTTTCGAAATTTTACTTTCTCACAAGAGTAAAAAGTCATCTGCTCCAAGGGATAAAGTCTATGCGTTTATTGGCATGTCTAAGTCAAGTGAAATGTTCGGTCGAATTGATTATTCATCGTCAGTTCTTCAGGCATAGACACATACTTCAAGGCATATAAGTCATGTAAGTCATGATTCTAGAAGACTTGATTTTATTTCAGTCAATCGAAAAACTTTCTACGGTGACGGCCTTCCCTAATGGGCACTCATTGGATGAGGCCGCCCCAAAACTACCAGCCTACAATGATTGGACTTCAACATAGCGAGCCGCAATTTATGGCTTCCGGTGATAGTCATGCCAACGCACAATTTCTTCAAGACTGATATGTTTTGAGAACTACTGGGTTCATTATAGAAAGAGTGCAGAAAACTGGCTTATTTCTTCAGAAGACAGCTCAACTCCAGAGACAAAAATGGCATGGGTTTTAGAGTTCTACAAGAGTGGTGGAATATTGTTGCTTTCAAGAAAGGATACCCTTTAGAAGGGCAAGGGGCATTTTACAGAAAAATATCCTGTGGCAACCGGACTTTCGATGATGATAACGAATAACGCTGTTCGAATCAGGGCTATTGCGACATCATTATCCGAGCATCTACCACAGTTCGAATTTCCACCATCTTCTTCTTCTTCGATGACCGGGGAAAGTCTTGACGAGAAGGAACGATTAGCGCTTCTCATTTCCGCCTGTTTGAAATTGAACAGACGTGGTTTTATCATTTCCAACACAGTAATCATCGGCCTGGGTCGATTGAACAGCTTCAAAGACAATTTGATTTACATTTTCTCAGGCTGTACATTCCCGGTGGTACTGAGGAAATTTGATGTTCACTATACTCTTTTGGGAGAGGCATACATTGAAGGTTTTATGTACGGAGAAGGAACGCGTGGAGTCAAGAATGGACTTTATGACCTGGAAACATTCGAAATCCATTGAAGACTGCTGGAAACTTCAACGTAACGTGAAGAATCACCCACGAGTACACAAAGGTTCCGTTAGAAAACGATCTGGCTTGGACTATGACACGGAAAGTCCTCAGAAATAACCCAAAATTCCGTATGAACATCAATGAGGAGACATCCTAGGCGGTCATATTTCTCACGGCATATTTAGGACCTTTCCGTATAAAGTTTGCCTCAACAACAAAAAGTCGGACGAACCAGTCATCATTATCAATATTGCCTACTCCCATAACGAAAGCAAAGCATCTCAATCATCAACTTCGAAGTATTGCGGCGGCTGGACAAATTTCGAAGTTTGGGGATATCAATGCCGTCGAGCCTCCTCACTACCAAACTCTATTCCCCTCTCTTGCGATTTTGCTCCCATCTCACGATCTCCCATCACTATTCTCTTCTTCCAAATGTTCCAGAAGGAATCCGCACTGACGTAGTGTAGTGCACTCGGCGAAAAGATTGGATAACGTTGAAAATTGCTTCAGGCGATGAAGATTAAGCCCTATAATTGCGGGCTCTTAAGATTTGTATGAGTATGTTTGACCTGGCCACCCCTGAAATAAGGCTGTAGAATTTCACTTCGCACGAGGAATGTGCTGGAAATGAGGTTCGCTTGATGGGTTTCACTCTCTGAAAATTATGGGAGAGTATGAGCATGAATGATTTTGCGGGCATTTCCCTTGTAAGGAAGGAAAATAAGGAAATCATTTGCAACTTCGCTATGACTTCAGAATATATGTATGGGGTTAAGGGAGATCATAACAATAAGTAAATAAAAAAATGGCCCGGCAGTGCTTTGAAAAAAAAAAAAAAACATTCTCTTTCGTTAGTATCGCCATTGCGGGTTTGGAAGAAAGATAGGAAGTATAGATATAAGTCATCTGCTCTTGCCTTTTTTTCATACGACTACTTTTAACTCAGCTCAAGTCATTTCAACTCATCATCAATCTTTCTTCTAACTCACTCTCAACTCACCAACTTACTAACTATTCACGGAAAATTATACAATACAATACAATACAATACAATCATACACTACTGCCATCAATTCACTTTATAAAATCATTCCACACAACTTACAACCAAACGTCAACTTCCACCCTCATACTTCCACCACTTTCAACGTTAACTTCGACCTCATCACTCAAAACCAAAACAATCAACCCAAACATACAAAAAACATACAAACAAACATACATACATACAAGCAATCCCAGCTACACACCAACCCACCATCAAAAAGATGCTCTCCAACCTCTCCTACCTCCTCACATCCAAATCCATCACCCTTTACATCCTCTACACCCTGCACGTCATGCTCGGCACCTCTCTCGTCTTCACCGCTCTCTATACCTATGGTGTACACTCGAGTAAAGCGATGGCACGTGCCGCTGCCCTCGAAGCTTCGATGCGAAGTTCTGGGAATGGGATGACTGGGATTTCTACCATGAGATCTGCCATGGGATCTACGATGGGATCTGCGATGAATGAGAGTGCTGTTGAGTTTGAAGAGGAGATGGATGAGATGAATATTAAGATTGGTGGAGTAGCGGGATTGAGAAGTGGATTGAATGGGTTGAGAAAAGTTCAGAGTATGATTGATTTGAGTAGAGGGAGGGCAGCTTGGGAGAATCAAAGTACGGGGTATGATGGCGGAAATACGAATATGAATATTAATATGAATGAGGGGGAAGTAAAGTTTAGGGAGATGCGCTATGGAGGGGATGTTGAAAAGGGGGTGGAGATGGATATGCCTGTAGTGGGCGGAAAGGGAATGGCTCTTGAGATTTCTTAGAGAGGGTTTGATATTTGGAGTGCTGACTGTTTGATTATTTGGGGGTGGATGGGAGAAAGCGGGCGTACTTGCAATGGACGAATGAATGAATGGTCATGGGGTTTTGTGTAATGTGTAGGATGGACTAGGCATGATGAGTCTTGATGATGAAGATGAAGGGATGAGGAATCATGGAGTTGCCATGTTTGCTTGCTTATGATTATGGTTATGCTTTAGACGTATGTTTATACCCAGTTGAGAATACGAAGAATAGTATTTGGATATTGATAATATCTCATCTCGTCTCGGAGTATCTGCTCATATCATGTGAATGTGCATAGGTAAGTGGGGGAATGGGTAGATATTATTTTTCAGCTTAGGGTATTTGGTAGTAATGGTCTTTTCTCATGGGTATCGCCTGAGAATACCTAAGGATATATGATTTGTGAGTGGAACAATTAGGCAAATATCTGCCTGGCTGGCAGTGCATGGGAAATATCACACCTTTCTTCAATCAACGTATGATTGATTCGCTTTCTTGATCATAAAATATAGTTTTTTACTCAAGAACGATACAACTGTGCACTGTTGTGGGGGGGAGGGGGGTCCTTTGCATTTCAGACCCTTCTACCTTCTAATCTAAGTCTAAGGCCTGTCACGGTCCTAGCCCAACCACCCATCTATTCAATCATCACTTCAAATGTTCCCTAATATATTCACCCAATTTCAGCAGGCCCTCCTTCAGAACCTCCGTCTCACACACAAATCCGATCCTCACATAGCCCTTATACTCCTCTCCGAAACATTTCGAACCCGGCAAAAACATAACCTTCGTCTTCTCAATAACATCCACACAAAACTGTACATCCTCCACCGGCTCCCCTTTCTTTGCAGCCCTGATGAAGGCTACCGTGCCCCCTGTAGGCTTAACCCAAGAAAGATTCTCACTGTTTTCATTGACAAAAGCTTCCAAAAGTGCCATATTAGTTTTCGCGAGTTTTATGTTGCGACCGAGGAGAGCATGGATCACGGATGGATTCATGGCGTATGAGGCGACTTGGTCGTCCAGCTGCGAGACGGAAATGGTGGTATAATCTCGCGCTTCTGCAATGGCTTCGATGATGGCTTTATCTTTGCATGCGATCCAGCCAACGCGGATACCGGCTAGAGAGTATGCTTTTGATAGGGAGCCGGTCACGATGATTTTCTCGTAAGGCATGGAGATCATGGAAGGGGGAAACTCTGCGTCGGCGACGGAGATTCCATGGAATAGAGGTCGATAAACTTCATCGCTTAGAATGATGATATTCTTTTCCTTCGCAAAATTCGTCAAGCCTTGCAAGACGGACTTGGGAATCGTAGCTCCTGTGGGGTTGTTGGGATTGTTTATAATAATCATCTTAGTATTATCCTTGACTAATCCCTTCAGCTCCTCTAAATCAGGAATAAATTTCTTTCCCTTGTGTAACTTCCAAAGCGAGACTTCCGCGCCGAGACTTTGCGGGACGGAATATAATTGCTGATAAGTTGGATGTACACAAACTACATGATCGCCTGGCCCAATCAATGTGTATAGCAGAAGAAAATTGGCCTCGATGGCACCGCGCGTGAGTAGTATACTCTCTGGAGACAACGCGGATGCCGTCCTGGCAGAATACAGAGACGCGAGACGTTCTCGAAGAGCGGGCGATCCTCGGATATGTCCATACGTGAGCTTGGTTGAAGTAGATATTGGGGGAGGGAGATTTGGATCTTCCGACAACTTCACGAGGTCATCGATGGAGATGGAGGCTGCACATGTTTCGGCAATGTTGAGGACTCCGGGGGTGAGTTCGTATTTGTCCATCCACTGGAATTGGTATGTTGATTAGAGATATGATGGATTTTTGGGATTTGGGGGGGGAAATGAGGGGTAAGTTACTTGTTCTACGGCGAATGGCTCAATCTTGACCATGTTTGCGATTTTATGGTCTATGTCGGTTGTGAGATGATTTTTGAGGGAGACTGGTCTTGTAACTGTGCATTGTAAATTTATATATTATTGTCAACATAGTGAGTTGACATTAGAAAGGCGTGGAGATAAGGACGTGGAGAATGTTAAACCTCGGCCAACCCTCAAGGAGGAGTAACCGCCGCCAATAAGAATTTAAGTCAGAGTGAAGCTCCGCCATGAGCCCTTAAGTTGATAGGATAGCTAGGTAGCTGGAGATGGAGATGATTTTAAAGACTCGGGATTTCTCGAGAGTATTGATATATACGATATATATATATATACATGTTTACTTGAGTATATACGGTATACCCAAGTATATATATATTGGCCTTACTCCGTACGTATACGTATACAGAATTATAAGTTGTCCAACATCCTTACTTGTAACCTTAAGCTTCTTAAGCTTGTTGCCGTGCCTGCACTGGTTCATCTCCGATCCCCACCTTTGGAACGAACCGGCGGCCGCCTAATAAGATAAACCTTAGAACTTAGAAGCTGTCGCTGAATGAATGATAATATTTGACTTTGCCTTCAACAACCATCTCTCTAAACAAGCTTCACGTCACGTCGCGTTTTGTTATCTTATTATTTCGAGATTCTAGATAGTATCGAGTTACTTCTGATTCACTACCTATTTATTTGTTCAAGTGTTCATCAGATTCATTAAATTTACATGGCATCAAGAGCCCTCATCTCACCGCAGCATTGAGCTCATCCCCATAGCAAGCTCCCACTTTCAAGATTCGCGATTATAGCAACCACTTTACGACCGATGAAACGACTTCAGCTAGGGACTGCAGTCCTGGCGACTCTATCCCTATCATGGAACGCATATGCTTTCACCAATTATTCGACGATAGACTCGATGAAAGCTCAGTTAGCTCTCATGGACGATCGACCTGACGATTGTCCTCCCTGGTACTGCGCCACTCACTCTATGTCAATGTCTTTCGCTGACTGAATATAGTTTTAATTGTTTACTACCGGCTTTCACTTGCGGGCAGTACTCCGACTGTAATCAATTCAATGGCAAATGCTCCTGTCCACCAGGATTCGGTGGCGATGATTGTCTTCAACCAGGTGCGCAAATTCGCTGTACGAATCGGGAGACTCCTTTACTGACTCCTGAATAGTTTGTGGTTCTTTAGCAGATGGCCAGGATCGACCGATGCGAACAACAGATTCATGCGCCTGCGAAGATGGTTGGACTGGAATCAACTGCAATGTCTGTACGAATAACAAAGCATGTAATGCTTTAATGCCCGAGAAAGAAGGAGGTGTATGTTATCAAAATGGCGAGGTTGTGAAGGAGAACTATCAGATGTGCGACGTTACAAATAGAAAGATCGTGGATATTTTGGATGGGAAGAAGCCACAGGTTACTTTTACTTGCAACGCCGAAGTAGAAACCTGCGACTTTCAATTTTGGGTTGACGAAAAAGAGTCGTTTTATTGTTCTCTGGATACTTGTACATCGGGCGCCGAAAACGACTACGATCGAAACTCGACCAGCGCGAAATGTGAAAACATCGCTTGCAAGTGTGTTCCGGATCGGATGCTTTGCGGTGAAAATGGATCGGTCGATATCTCGGACTTTCTTGATCAAGAAATCAGGGGTCCTGCGACTTTCAACTGTGAGCAGAAGGATGGTAGTAACGCTTGCACGTTCAAGGAACCCCAAATGGACCTGCTTATTCAACAAATGTTTGGGGACAGTAGCATCTTTATCAACTGTCAGGCCGGAGAGTGTCTTTACGAAACCGAGATTCCAGGATATGAGCGCCCTATCAAGAAAATCAACACACCTTTGATAGCAGGTGTCATCGCCGTTGCATCTCTATTCGTTGTTGGCGTCATTATGCTAGTTTGGTACTTATCTCGAAGGCAATTTAGATACGGCCCTATTCATCTAGACGATTCCGATGACGAGAGCATCAAGCTAATGACTGATCATAAACCCGCCTCGTTATACTTCGAAAACCTTTCATACAATCTAAATGGGAAACAGATCTTAAGTGGTGTTCAAGGAGTAGCCCATCCTGGAGAGATTATGGCCATCATGGGTGCTTCTGGAGCTGGAAAAACAACCTTTCTTGACATTCTTGCTCGTAAGAACAAGCGAGGTGTTGTCCAAGGAAATTTTTATGTCAATGGCGAAAAGGTCACAGATAATGAGTACAGAAGCGTCATCGGGTTTGTGGATCAAGAAGATGCTATGTTACCTACCCTTACCGTTCATGAAACGATCATGACCAGCGCCCTTTTGAGATTACCAAGAGATATGGGAAGATCAGCCAAAGAACAGAGGGTCTTCGAGGTTGAGCGACAGCTCGGCATTTCCCACATCAAGGATTCTTTGATCGGTTCTGAAGATGGGAAAGGTCGCGGTATTTCTGGCGGTGAAAAGCGTCGAGTTGGAATAGCCTGTGAATTGGTAACCAGCCCAAGCATATTATTCCTTGATGAACCAACGAGTGGTCTTGATGCATACAACGCATTCAACGTTATCGAATGTCTCGTCAACCTGGCTAAAACTTACAAAAGAACGGTCATATTCACCATTCATCAACCAAGATCTAATATTGTAGCCTTGTTCGATAGATTGTTACTTCTCGCAAAGGGAAGAACAGTCTATTCGGGCGAGTTCAGCCTATGCCAAGAGTATTTTGATCATATCGGTTACGCATGTCCACCTGGATTCAATATTGCTGATTACTTGGTCGATTTGACAATGCACGTTGGCACCCCTCGTACTCCAATTGATGATACTACATCCGATTTTAGACACGGCGTTACACCTAGTGTTGGAGCAAGTAGTACTAGAGCGGTAAAATCTATTGCAAGTATCTCTGGCGGCAGTATAGAAGAGCCTGTTGTTGGTAGCCCAAGCGAGTCTCTATTAAGACCCAAGGGTAAGCGTCGCGACTCTGTCAAGGCAAGGCAAGAACGGGAACTTTTTACTCGCAAGAAGAGCGGAGTTGACACCCCTACTTCTCAACCTGACGAAGCGCCTGTTGATCCAGATGGCAATCAACACTGGCTTAGAATGTCAAGACAACATTCTTCGATTGCTGAAGATCCAGATAATTTGCCACCAGATGCACCCGGGTCTGGAACAGATTTGGATGTTCTGGTCTCGGCTTATGCACATTCACCAATCGCACGAGATCTTCAAGATGACCTTAAAAATGCAGTATCTACCGCTCAAGGTGCCAATGGCGGCATGAATGGTCATGCACAGGAGAACCACACATCAACTACAAGTACTATGGGCAGAGGATATGCAAGAGTTGGATACCTACGACAATTCATGATTCTCTCACAACGCACATGGCGCAATCTGTACAGAAATCCTATGCTGATGTTAACACATTACGCAATCGCCATATTGTTGGCTGTTCTCTCCGGATTCTTGTTTTACGGTCTTACGGACGATATCCCGGGTTTCCAGAATCGTCTGGGGCTTTTCTTCTTCATTCTCGCACTTTTCGGCTTCAGTACTCTGTCCAGTTTGAATGTCTTCGCTACCGAGCGAATGGTTTTCGTCAGAGAAAGAGCAAACGGTTACTACTCGCCAATTACATATTTCCTAGCGAAAGTTGTCTTTGACATTGTACCACTCCGTATTATTCCTCCTCTAATCATGGGCTCAATTCTATATCCCATGACTGGACTTGTAGCTGAAGCCCCCAACTTCTTCAAATTCCTCCTCATCCTCGTCCTCTTCAACCTTGCCGCCGCCGCCATCTGTCTTTTCCTCGGTATTGTCTTCAAAGATAATGGCGTCGCAAGTCTCATCGGAAGTCTCGTCATGCTATTTAGTCTCCTCTTTGCTGGTCTCCTCCTCAACCATGACGCCATCCCCAAGTCCGCTCTTTGGCTGCAATCCCTGTCGATTTTTCATTACGGCTTTGAATCTCTCATTGTAAACGAAGTTACATATTTAACCCTCGTCGACCAGAAATATAAACTCGACATCACCGTTCCCGGCGCGGTAATTTTGAGTAGTTTCGGATTCGACACCCAGGCGTTTTGGCCAGATGCAATTAATCTGGCGATCTTCGCCGGCGCTTTTATCTTCTTGGCCTACGTGGCGATGCATTTCTTATTGGTGGAGAGGCGGTAGATAGGATGGATGGATGAACTGGATCGGCTGAGAAGAGACGATTTCAAATGAGATGGATAGATTCTGCATGTAGAGTGCATGATATGGTATGATATGGATACGGTGGAAGCGATTTAATACATACTAGAAATTAGCATAGCGTAGCGCAGTACAAATCGATATTTTTTTTTGGTTCATCTTATTTTCACACTCGGATTTCCTCAGTATCTCTGAATGAAGCCCGTGGGTTATGGGTTATGGGTCATGGGTTATGGGTCATGGGTTATAGGTTATGGGCGTAGGGAGTAAGGAGCATGGGTGTACACTCGAAGTATATGTATTATAAATAGACACGTAACAAAATCTTTCCATTCTTACCCTATACGCAAAGCTCAAGACTCTATAGCGTGATTTTATACCTTTGTCACGCACAATGGATCCATAGTATTTCCTGCACCCATACAACTCTTTAAAGATTCTGATCTGAATTTCTCGAGGTGAGGTATAAGATGTACGTAAGATTACAATGGGTTTGGTAGCAGCAAAAGTTACGCATACATATAGATGCAAGTTATATCTTCTTCTTCTTCTTCTTCTTCTTCTTCTTCTTCTTCTTCTTCTTCTTCTTCTTCCGTCATCGATCCCCAGCGAGCTTTGTGTTATGATTTAATTTCATTATGTGAAGTGAAACTCCCGGTGAGGTGAGGTGAGGTGAAGAGAGGCCTCGGTAAGCTCTCCCTACCTCTAAAATTTGATCCCGAATAAGCTCTTCCTACTTGAAAATGAAATTTGGCATGTAGAAAACTCCCCGTGAGCTCCTGCTCCTTGCTTTGTTTGTTTGTTAACTTTGTTTGAATTATTTTCAACATGTAGCTCCCGGTGAGCTAGCTAGCTCATGACTCTGTGCTCAAGACTCATTACACAAGTTACTTGAGATGTATGTTTGGTTGCTTAAACAATGTGTTAATTATTGGTCGCTATTAATTTAATCTCGCTATCCAATTCGACATTGATGATTGGGAATCCCGCCTATTGAGAATCTAAGTCTATCCATCTACGCCTTGTCCCATCCCAAATCTGATGTTGGCCGTCAAAAGCATTCATTACACATTACATGCCCCTTTCTCTTGCCATTACTTTTGCAAAAGCTGGCTATAAACCGTTGCACCGCCCAAAGCTAACATTATGCCCATTGAATCTTTGATGGTGAGGACGCGACCTTCGCTTATCCAGCCGTAGGTGAGGATTATGATGGTTTTTACACTTTTGCAGGGACAGGGGTTAGCGATGTTGGGATGGAGTGTGTGAGGCGGGAAGAACTTACTTGGAAGCAACATTGAATGTTAACGCTGACATTCTTCCTATAATCAAGAATTGACTCAAGTTCAATAATGCAGCCGCCAATCCACTCAATCCGAGCGCAATAAGTGTATCCCTTGGGATAACAGATATGTCCGGTTTTGTATCGAAGAAAGGCGCCAAGCACGCTAGAATCAAAACCGATATTGGAGCTTGGTTGAGCAAAAGTTGAGGAGACGAGGCGCTGAAATCGGTGAGTTTCTTGCCGATCCAGACTTGGTAGAAAGCGGTTATTACGAATGCGGCAGTTGCGGTTGAAGCGCCAAATGTGGTGGTTCCCGAAGCTCCAGTGTTGGTTAGAGCTACGCCGACGCAAACGCTGGCGAGGGCGATGACGGTTAGGGGGGAGACGGATTTGGAGAGGAAGAAGTATTGGAGGAGGGCAACGCAGGGGGTGGTCATTATTTTTGCGAGCCTGGATGGGAGGAGATTCAGTATGGTATTGGAAGAAAGTAGTAAGGGGGTAAGACTGACTGGTAGAATCCCACAGAGTTAAATGCCAAACTCAAGTTCCCAAGTATGAGAAAACCGGCGAAGAAAAAGCATAACGGGAGCATTTGGAAAAACGGTAATCGGATAGGGACGAAGAGGTTGAAGGGGGAACGACTAGCGAGCCACAAGACTATGGTTGTGCAGATAAAATGCCACATCGCGAAGGATATTTGCATCTTTCTTAATTGGGGGTCTTTGAATATCCTATGCCATGGGTTAGTTTTTGTATCCGAGGAAGAAGGAAAGGTTTCACCAACCATTTATTCAGAAAGACGAGGAAAACTGTACTAATAATATTCAAGGCAATGCAAGCAATATCGACAATTTGAATGGCTCGAGTCTTCTTCTTCCTTTTCCACTCATCTTTGTTGTTATGTGCACCATCCCCAAGGATCGGCTTCGACTCTGCCTTTTCTACATCTTTCTCTAGAGGATCGAGGTCACCCATGATTGAATATTGTAATCTGCGATTGAATGAAGGATAATGTAGACGCCCGAGTATATATATATATATTAGGACTGTACGTCAATAGAGTGGATCAGGATGATAGTTGGTGAGGGTTGATAATATCGCAAGCTAGATATTACCGGTAATATGGTTTATATTCGAGTAAAAGTTGGAAAGGAAGAAACAAATCGACTTAGACTTAGATATAGATTTAGATTTAGACTGAGACTGAGACTGAGACTGAGACTGAGACTTATTAGACTTAGACTTATTATTAGAATTGGACCTAGAGATTGTATTAATCATGATAATAGTGTAGAGTGTAGTAGTAGTGGTAGTTCAGCGTAAGTGTTGTTATAGTCAGACATTCATTGACATGTTGGTTGATGAAGAAGAAGTGAGATTTGAGATATTTATATATATAAATAAATATTTATATATATATATATATATATATAAATATATATATTTAACAAGCTCAGCCTCGCCTCCTTATTCAGATTATATTGTTATCTTTGATTTAATTGGTTGATCTGTAAGATGTTCATATGCACGAACTCAGCCCAAAAAGAATCTGGGGTTGATTGTCAACTCTAAAAGTACCACCCGTTGTTTTTTACCGCATTCATATAGGTATGTACCTAGGTACAGTACGAAGTATAGAACCTTATACTAATAAAGCTAATCCGTAAGTAGTAAGTAGTAGTAGTATACCGGTACTTTATAGAACCTTAATATATATATAACTATGTTATACTCTATACTCGTAGAAAATAGGAAAAAGTGTATGAATAATTTAATATTATCTTTTAAACACTTTTTTATAATTCTTTTTTTTGATTTTCATATATTTTTAATATATTATATTAATATATTTATTATATTAATATATTTTTAATATATATTTTTCTACATCTTTTTATACCTATCTTCTCATCCCCTAATAAAATTTATACCCAAAATGAATCCACTAGTCCCTAAACTTCAAAGCGTCCTTTTACTAGGTACCCTACACATTTGGCGGTGACAGTGACATTCACAATATCCCCAAAATTTGCTAGCAAAAGCGATTCACCCATCTATGTACTTCTTCTCTCTCATTTATCTTGTTAATTGAAATACATCCCATCCCATCCCATTCCATCTCATCCCAAGATACGGCCATTCATTCATTCATTTCAATAAGTCGGGTCGGATCAATACCGTAATAATCACATTACCGGAACCGTTCACATCCACAATTAAGGTTATTTATCTATCCTATTGAGCGCATCCATCCATCTTTTCAAGAATCGATACCCACAACAACTTGATTTAACTATTGCACATATTCCGCGTACTCAGAAGAAACTTTGATAATTCATCTAGCTATCTCCACTTCCGCCATCATGGGTCTCCTCAAAACACTCCTTTACCTTTCTGTTCATCCGAATCAGTTGAGAGCAATCTTGCAATGGTATATATTTCCAATACATCTCCTCATCTGCCATCACTAATATATAACTTAGGAAGCTATGGCACGACCCAGTTCATACAAGAGATCCATCCAAGGAATCTCAAACTCTCAAAGATTGCTTCAAATACCTCGAAATGACCAGTCGAAGTTTCAGTTCAGTTATTCAAGAATTGAACCCTGAATTACTTGTGCCAGTCGCCCTCTTCTATCTGATTCTGCGAGGATTAGATACCATCGAGGATGATATGACCATATCATTAGAAAAAAAGGAACCATTGTTGAGAGGTTTCGATGGCATTCTTGAGCAGGACGGATGGACTTTCAACGAGAATGGACTTAATGAAAAAGATCGAGAACTTCTGGTCCATTTCGACTGTGTCATTACCGAATTTAAGAAGTGCAAACCCGCATATAAGGACATCATCAAGGATATTACGAAGAAGATGGGTGATGGAATGGCCGATTATGCGAACAACGCGGAACACAACATCAATGGAGTCAACACTATCAAGGATTATGAATTATACTGTCATTATGTGGCCGGCCTTGTAGGAGATGGCTTGACGAAACTGTTTGTTGAGAGTAAGTTGGCAAACCCAGCTTTGCTCAATAGACCAGAATTGTCCGAGTCCATGGGTCAATTCCTTCAAAAGACAAACATTATTCGTGATATTCGGGAGGATTTCGATGATAAAAGACGTTTCTGGCCGAAGGAAATTTGGTCAAAGCATGTGGCCAAGTTTGATGACCTCTTTGATCCCAAGAATAGAGCAGCAGCTTTAGCTTGCAGTTCAGAAATGGTTCTCAATTCCCTTTCCCATGCGGATGAATGTCTGTTTTATATGGCAGGCATAAAGGATCAGAGTGTCTTCAATTTTGTTGCTATTCCACAAGCCATGGCAATCGCAACCCTGGAGCTTGTTTTCCAAAACCCTGCTATTTTCGAGAAGAACGTTAAGATCACAAAGGGTGATGCTTGTCAATTGATGATGGAATCCTCGCAGAACTTGCGTACGGTTTGTGATATCTTCAAGCGATATGCAAGAAGGATACATAAAAAGAACTCGCCCAAGGATCCTAACTTCCTCAAGATCAGCATTGCATGCGGAAAGGTATGTGATATAATTTGACTGCATCAAGACTCAAAACCTAACCTTGATTAGATTGAACAATTCATTGAATCTATTTTCCCATCTCAAGATCCAAAGAACATCGCTTTGAAACAGGCAGGCGAATCATCTGTGGCCGAGAAGAAGACAGCAGCCGAAGAAGCAGAGGCCAAGAAAGATTTATTCTACCTTTTGCTGGCAGTCCTTGGAACGTTATTCGTTGTATCTGGACTTATGGTACGTTTTTTCTTTCTCCCCAGCAAACGAAACTTTCACTAACAAACCTCAGATCGGAGGGGCATGGATAGCAGGAGCCCGATTCGACGTCGTCATAAGCGAAATCAAGAAAGGAAACTTCATAAACAAACACGACCAAGGTATCCCGGAAACACACAACATTGCAAGTGAATATAATCATGCGGAACTCTAATCATCTGGCTTCTAAATATACCTCGATTTAACTCATGAGTTGGCTGGCGCGGTGCGGCGCTAATGAACTGTTTCTCTTACTTCTTCATTGTACCCCGGATTTCTTAAAGGATGTACCATAACTTTGGGTCATGATATTGATGGAAATAATGGGATGTGTAATAATGAGTTATTCTATTTTCATTCCCAATAGCGTCTGAAGTGATATGATAGATGTTCTACAGTTAGTCGAGCAGATATTAAATGGCCTCTATATGCGCAAATAAAAACATACACATTTCAAAACGGACCACGTCATCTTGACCATCCCGCTTCTAGATCTCAGGGCTTGGTACAAATTGTCGATGTTATCTTTTGAATACTGTGCCGAGTGCTAGAGTGCCGTTACTAGAGGAGTTTACTGACTGACTTTGCTCGGCGAAAGGAGGTCGTTGGGGTTCTTTCTCATATACTGAGTATACCATGTCTTGATAAATAGATAAATAGCTAAACACTCTTTAATCATCATCTCATTTTCTTTCAATATAACAAATATGTAGGACACACATATACATACATATACACATATATATATACATACACATATACATACACACATATACACCATGCAATCCCAATCCCAATCCCAATCCCAATCCCAATCTCAATCTCAATCTCAATCTCAATCTCAATCTCAATCTCAATCTCAATCTCAATCTCGTTCCATCCCCATCCTTCCACCCTTTCACCCTTTGATACCATGAATAATGTATCCACGAATGTATTTTAAACCCCCTATCATCCCCTCCCCGCCGTAAAAATAGTTGTACCTAAAACAACTACGCCGGAACCCCTTTGCACAGCTACTTTGTGCTTCTCTATCTACTCAATACTCAATACTCAATACTCAATACTCAATACTCAAGTCTCAAGTCTCAAGTCTCAAGTCTCAAATCTCTATCTACTCGTCTACTCGTCTACTCGTCTCGAGACTTAAGACTCAAGTCTCAAGTCTCAAGTCTCAAGTCTCAAGTACGTGCTTCACCTGCATTGATTAGCTGATCACTCCACTCCACCCAACTCAACTCAACTCAACTCAACTCAACTCCACTCTACTCCACTCAACACTCTACTCAACTCCACTCAACCCCACCCAACTCCACCCTATTCAGAATCAACGCAATGTACGAACGATTAGAATCCGCTCGAGTGAGTAATTTTTCTTTTAAAAAGTCTATCATTCCATTATTCCTTATGCAAAACGCAAGACGCAAAACGCAAAACGCAAAACGCAAAACGCAAAACGCAAAACTAACAAACGACATGCGCGCGCATCTCCTGCTGACTGACACCATTGCTCTCGGCACGCGCAACTATCACGCTGGGGGCAAGAAGAAATGCTAGGGATCTTTGCGATGATGCAGCCACAACATAGTCTATTCATTCAGCTGGGTATAATATACTATACTATACCATACCATACCATACCATACCATACCATACCATACCACACCACACCACACCACACCACACCAGTGCTCTCACAACCTCTTTTACCTCCCCTCGATCCATTCCGCATCCATATTAAGCTTTCGGCACATTAGGCAAATCATCAGCGGCGGCCTGTGCATCGGAATGATGCGAGTGATGATGATGACTGTGTTCCTTCTTATCCTTTCCCTTTTTCTTGCTCTCTTTCTTTGCTGCTGCCTCGGCAACTAATTGTTCGAAAGCCATGTAATCGCCTTCTTCTTCTGGGTTGCGTTGAGCCTTGAGTTTTGTTAGTTGTGACTTTTGTAGAAAAAAATTGCATGAGAGGAAATCATACCTTGGAGTAAATTTCACCCGAAATAACTAAAGCCTGAGCGCGCTCGAGTCTCTTCGCCATAGGAACCTTCTTGTCATTAAGAATCTCATCACAAACATCTCTAAGAACTCCTTGGATCTCATATTTACTTCCACGCCATGCGGCAGTAAGGATCTTGCCCGTTACGCGACGTTCATATTCGACTTTCTTCTCGTCCGTCCAATCCTCACCACCTTTCTCTTCCATCTTGGCCATTTCCTCCATGGTCATTTGCGCATCGATTGCACTAGAAATCGTATTCCACGTTTCCTTTGCGATAGTTCCCTTATCCTTTAGTCTAGAGAAGAAACCGCCGATACCTAAGAATTTCTGGGATTTGAGAAGTCCGGTAGCTTTTTGAAGATACGTTTGACCAATCGCGTGGAGGATGTCCAAGCCGAAAGATTCCATCTTAAGATTCTCCACTTCGAGGCGTGTTTTCTCTTGGAATGCTTTGGTAACATCTGGCCCCTTATCTGTCTCGGTCCATATACTAATCCGGTCTATCAACTTCTTCGCTAATGTGTCGACTCGCTCCTTACGGGCCTTGGTACGTTCTCTCTCGTAAGCTGCTAGTTCTTCACGTTGAGCCTTAGAGAGACCGCCCTTCTTCTTCTCTTTCCTCCTCAACTCCTTCTCCTCTTCCGTGAGACTCGCGGCAGCCATTTGAGCCTCTTCTTCTGTTTGGTTCATGATCGCCGGTCGGAGAGGGATTTGGGTAGTACGTCTGGGAGTTGATGTTCCTGATGCGGAAGGACTGGGAACGGCTGCTGGCTTCTCCGAGTAATCAGGCGCAGAAGCATCTGTGGCCTCGGACACAGATGCAGAGGGTACATGCTTAGTTGTGCCATCTGCTGTTGTCGCTGTCGCTGCCGCTGCAGCTGCCTCCTTCTCTGCGGCCAAACTCTCCTGTTTTGCTGCTTCAGTACCTGGGAATCTATCATGACATTAGCTAAGTGAACCTCCTCATAATACCCACAAATGACCACGATGCCCCTTAAATTCGCAAGCCATGCCCCACCGTCGCAATAGAATAATACTCACTCTTCATCCTCTTCCGCACCTTCCTGCATCGTAATATCCATAGTCTTTGTCAAATCCTTCATCAAAGTAATCTCTCCAATGAGATCCACAAAGGCCTCCCCTCCAAAGATGGTCCCAAAGAACTCTGCCGGATCCGCAAACCCTTCCCCAGGTTGTGCAGAATCCTTTCCAAATTTATCATATCGTTTGCGCAACTCCTCATCGCTGAGAACTTGGTATGCTTCGCCAATAGCTTGGAATTTCTCGTGTGCGGTGTCATCGCCGGGGTTCTTATCTGTATTTATGTCAGTATTTCGGGAAGAAGACGACTGCAGAGCTTGAGAGAGAGAGAAAGAGTGGATAGAAGAACGACGTACCAGGATGAGTGATAATAGCTAATTTTCTATATGCTTTCTTGATTTCTAATTCCGAAGCATCGGGTTTGACACCGAGGGCCTCGTAATATGTGGTATCAACAACCATTTTGAAGGTTGTTGAGGAAATATTTGTAAAATGAGTTGGGTTGTGAGCCGGCAAACACAGTGAGTACAGTAGTAGGTCAAATAGGTCAATAGAGTGTAAGTAAAGAACAGTATATTTGACGACTTTGAAGATAATGAAAGCCGATTAGGATTTTTAATACAGTTGTATGGATGGAGTAGGTAGGTAGGTAGAGAGTGTATTTTGGTACAAGGCTGAATAAATAAATTTATTTTCTCGGAAATTCAAGACTGCGATAGTGTAAGATCTTATGACGCGAGGCTTTATTATTTGTATTATTTTTGATCATTATTTATATACAAATCTTTATTATTTGTATCATTTTTGATCATTATTTATATACAAATCTATAAATAATAAATGAAATTACTGTATATAGCAAAATAGGTATAAATACCTACCTGATAGTATAGTAACTTATAATTTTCACTTCTTCATGCCCAATTGATGCCTATCAAGTTTCAACGGTGGGTGTTATTATAATGTTATCTCTATGCTGATGGAGGGGCAATACGCTGAACTAAGTGGGAAAACTTCATAAAGGGAATAATTAATACGAGATACGAGATACGAGATACAACATTATATTGTTACAGGTATGGAATTTGGCACTTCAATTCTTTAATAACGCGAACGAACGTGTTCATGTATGTAGGTACCTAGTAAAAGGAAAAGTTTGTAAAGGGTTTGAAGACACTCATAGTAGGGTTGGACCGTTATATATCGATATCTATATAGATATCTATGTATCCCCTGAGCTCATCTGACGATCATGATGAAGAGGAGGGGCTTTAACCTTATATTATAGCAGAAGAATCAATAATCTCACATTCACAAGATAAGATATTACCACAACCATAGAAGAAGAAATTTCCTTTAACCTTTTAAGGCAATGACTTTATTAATTCGAATTCGAGAGAGGAGATATCTAACTACACTATTCTAGAGTGGAACATCTAGAGTGGAAGATAGGTATACTTCAGACGATAGTATCCAAGGACCATTGCTTTTGCTTTTTGTAAACGCCCACGTTATTACATGTGCACCACCTATTTGGTTCCAGCAGCAGCCATTCTCTGGAAACATCCCTTGTATGCCTCATGAATCTCGGGAACCTCATATCCATACTCTCCCAACTTCTTCACCAATTTCGTAGTATCAAGCTTACAGTTACTTCGTCCCGCCTTGATGACCTTGGATTGTTCCTCCAGCGTGAAGTTCTTCCATGTGAAATCGGGTCTCACGTATTGTTTGAAGAGAGCCAAGACCTCGTTGTGAGAAATGGCACCTGGGTTGGTGAAGTTATAGATACCGGTATCTTTGTGCTCGGCCATGAGGATAGAGGCCGGGAGAAGATCGTGGAGGATGGTGTTGGAGTTGGGGATATCGACTACGCGGTCGTATTTGGCGATTTTGGTGACGAAGTTTCGGGGGTGGAGGTCATCGCTGACGGGCATTCGTAGTCGGAGGATGAGGGCATTATTGTATGTCTTCATGACCTGTGTAGGTGTTAGTATCTGTGACCATAATTGTGGAAGAGATTGTACTGACCTCCTCAACATGAGCCTTGGTCTCCGAGTAGAATGAACCAGCAAAGTTCGCAGGATCAGTCTCCAAGAATCCAGGTCCACCCATTGGATGCTCATCATTGTAGGTATAGATACATCCTGTAGCAAAGACAGTGATGTGAATACCCTTCAAGTAGCAAACATCCGTCAAGTTCAAGGTTCCGATAACATTGCTTCGAATTGTCTCCTCCTTGTTATCCTCGCACCAATCGACATTTGGACGTCCGGTGCAGCCAGCACAATTGAGAACGTGAGTTGGCTTAATCTTTTCAATTTCTGCAATGACGGATTCACGGTTTTGCATGCGAACAGTGGTGCTGTAGACTTCCTTTCCCTGACTTTCGAGGAGGGTCTTGAGATGCCCTGTGGCAACTAAGTTAGCACGGTTCAAATTGTATTTTCATGTGAGTGAGCATTAAACTTACCCGCAACCCATCCTGCTCCTCCCCAGATCAAAAAGCGGTTTGATGATGCCATACTTTGAAATTGTTTTGTAGTTAATTTTTAACAATCAGAGTTGTGAGTTGAGTGATGGGTAAATTATGAGATTATATATGCGAAGAAAAGTTAAAAAAGAACGGTGAGCGAAGGAGGCGTTGAGGCTTGATATCATGCAAGGAGAAGATGGATGAAAAGGTAATCAATCGATTGAGTCAATTGAGCTGTAAGGGAACCGCTTATATATCTATTATCCTTAGACAGGTGAGTGATGTATCAGATGCAATTGGGAACAGCTCAGGAGTCAGTCAGTATATGTAACTATATTAGCAATAATATTAATGATGTTGTCGTATGGTTTAGTTGGTATAGCTTCCTTGGTTGTTTGGTAGGTATATTGTCTGGAGTCAGTATTTATGTGTATTATGTGGG
>NGKJ01000006.1:123013-142115 GCA_002162495.1 Myriosclerotinia curreyana
GGGGGTTTGACACATACTAACCTACCTACTACCTACTGTCTTATAAGTTTATTATTCATGTCTACTCGGAAGTACAGAGTATATTCTGAGCTATATAGTCCTTAGTTAATAATAGTGCTGTCTCTAACAAGTTGGCAATAGTATTAATATACTTTAGTAGTAGTGTTTCTAATAGAGTACACGTATCTACATTATTGGATGACAACTCGAGTATTGTACTTAACTATTTAACTATTTAACTATTTCCAAATAATCTACAATACAGCAGATCTTCAAAACCCAATTCTGCTTACCCCCCCTTCCCCCTGTTGATCTCGCAATGCATTGGATTTTGTTTCGATAGCCATCAACCTATTTTCGCCTATCACATAGATAGTTCCCCCCCCCTCTCCTCCTTAGCCTAGACTTTTCTTGAAAGTTGAAATTCTAGTCCTTTAGAAGTTAGAGCAGCGATATTTAAACATAAATAAAACTTCATTGGCACATAATTAAGTAATCAGTAGCTGATATTGAAGCTCGAATGTAATTTTTCACTTTCTTTGTATTATTCTTGGGTATCAATATTTAAGTAAATACGCAACTCCCTACCCCCATGACATGACCGCATATTCCAATTCGTAAACACATCTGGCTCTAACGAATAAAACCTTGTCCTCATGTAGCTCTACATAGGTGGGTCATTACTGTCACTACTAGATCTAGCCTTCAAGCTAAAACTAGTCCTCGGTGTCAATCTTGGACGGCGATTGCTAGCCTCCTTTCGTTTTTGCGCGAGATACTTGCCAAATTCCCACTTTCCCTTGAACGTTGCTGCGGTTGAAGTTAAATTTGTTGATTTTTCAACCCTCATTGGTTGCTCTTGATTTTGAAGCCAGTCCGCAACGTTTTCCAGTTTATTTGAGGTTCCCATAGACTTACTCCGTGGGGGTGGAGATATTGATCTCTCCAGTGATGGTTTTGATGGTCTTTCTCGCGGTCTGCGCTCTCTCGAAGACTTCTCTTCAATCACGATGGGCTGGGCGGCCTCTTTCCGGATTGGTGTTACTGGATTGATAGTTTTCATTTGAGTTGATGGTGAACCGTTCGGCGCTTTAGGCGACATCGTTGGCAATGCCGGTCTTTGGGTAGATGGCAGACTTCTACGAGACAAAGAGCCTAGATCTGACGATAATGGCAATTGACTCGGGGTTTCGAAAAACCTTCGTGAGGCGTCCTTTTCGGGCTCTTTTGAACTCTTTGACGGTGCCGTAAATACTTCAAGTATTTCGGGTGAATTAAATCGCGATGCACGCTGCTCCAACCTTGGAAGTGCCCGCCTCTTTGGTGAACTCGTACTTGCTAATGGTGGCGATTGTCTGGCAATTGCGAAAGACCTTTGTGGGGTGGTTATATCACGCTGTTTGGAAAAATTTGATGCTAGATCGACGCCGGTGTTTGCGATGGCAGTATGCTCATCAAACGGTTGCATAAGAGGCTTTGGTTTGATGCTCCTAGGAACGGTTGATTGCTGCAAAGAAAGTCTTGCAGTTCCTTTAAACTTCCCCCGGAAATCTTCAATCAAATCTTGATCTGGAGATCCGGGTGACAAAGTAACTTTGAGGCTCTCTGGGGTGATTATTCGATTTGCTATATCATTGGAATGACAGAATTCGGGGTCGGAAATCCCCAAATCATTGTAGAATTGAACTCCGGCCATTCTGGTTGCACTAGTCCGGACATGATCTGAATACTCATGAGCATAGCACCGGACGAAATCATCCCATAATGATTTATGAGGTTGCTTGGTTGGCGTTCCAAGCCATTCGAGATATACAAGAGCTTGTATGAACTGGTTCTTACTGCCCCTGTACCGTGGGTAAGTCATACAATACTCACCAAAAAGCGAAGTTGGCCGTTGCTCAGATTGATGGATCTGCTTCAAGCTTGAATGTGTCCCGCTAGGCAGGATTGACTTCTCGGCAGTATCATGATCGTCCAAAGCCATTGAATGGGATATTGATTGGTCTGGAGGTTTATTGTTGTGAGATGTAAAAATCTGTTCAGGGATCACTGCGCTGGGGAGGTCCTTCTCCATACTGTTCTCGGTCATTCGCGAATCTCCTGATGGTGGTTGGCCTTGTAAGGCCTTCCGCCTAATGTCCCTTGCCAATTCATTCCTGTCTACATAAGGAGGATCTTCTTGGCTGAAGCTCTGAGCAACAACTTCTGTCACTCTTCGCCGCTTTGCAGAACGGCCCTCGTCATATTCTTGAGCTAAAGAAATTCGATGTGGTGGCGAAGAGTTCATGAAAGAGCTTCTACCAGTAGATGGTGGAATATCAGAAGTAGATCCATCAAGACTGGGAATTTGTAGAGGTGAGTGAGGGTGTGCTCTCGATATACTCTGGTGGGTGATATCATTGCTGGGCCTTGAAGATATCTGCTGGTCACGAGGGTGTTCAAGCGTGGAGTTTCTTCGCTTACATTTGTTTTGAGGGGTCTCGTTGAAAGTCTCGGCTATTTGAAAAGGTAATTTTGGGGGCCGCGGTAATGAATATGTTCCAGACTTATTAGGGTCATACAAGTTACCTTCGTTAGGCGCGTTTTGCGAGCTAGTATAAGTTCCGGGGATAACAATATCTGAGGATAACTCTTTACTCCAGCATTTTCTCTGGCTTGGAGTCTTCTCGACTTGTACTACAGGCTTATGCTGAGTGGATCCGGGTAAACAAGGCTGTGAAATCTGTAAGTGTTGGTTTACAGGTGGATTGCTGCTCACGATTTCATCGCCTAAGACATGTGGCACTTCCAAATCCATCTCCTCATCAAAAGGGCTACTACTTGGGTTCCAGGCTGGTGCTGCAGCCACCCTGACCTTGGTAGCAGAAGCTCGCACGCTTTGTGTAGCAGCAGTAGAAGAAGGTGAAAAGTCAACCGTACGCTTTCGAAGAGCATCTGAAGTCGGCGCAACCGAACCATTCGGACTAGGTATGTCCACACCTTCCTCAAGTGTCACAATAGATTGTGACGTCAAGGACTCTTGGTTCAAGGTTTGGTCGGATATATCTTCCTCTCCAATCACTGGCCTAGGCTGCAAGTGGGATTCTGGGCTCGGAGGCCAAGAAGAAGATATTGACGCCTCGCCATCTGACAGATGAGCCTCGTCGTTATCGTGTGCTATTGGAGAATTCAGAAACTGGACAGTACACTCAACTTCTTCAGCATCTTTGTAAGAGTTCTTTAAAATGTCATTGGCATGATGATTATCAACACCGTCTCCACTATTTTCAGTCTCGGTAGGTTTCGGGTCTTGGTCAAGGGTTTCTGTGCTCTGTGTCAGGCTATGATGATAGGCCAGAGTATGTGCAGCGAGTCGCTTATCGTGAAATTCCATTTGGACGTGCTGGATTTTAGGAGGATGGAATGACGCATGATTCTCTGATGATAAGAACCAGGACTCCTCACGACAGGGATCCAGCTCATCCTTTTGTTCTTTTGGAATACGTAGATAAGAGCGTGGGATAATTCTCAAGTTTTGCTCCTGAAACGGGTGCAGTTTCATGATCTGATGACTGTTCGTAGTGGCAGTGGCAGACCCAATAGGCTTAATCCTGGCGTTTTTTGTACTAGACTTGCTGTTCGCTAGCATCTTATCGCTGCCAATTCCCTGTTTATCAATAGAACACTCGTAGGATGACTGTGTGATGTGTGTATCTTTCGGATGTCTTATCTCATTGCCCCTCTCCGAATTCGTCATAGCATAATTTGACTTTGGTGAAAGGGCCTGCGGTACACTCGTAACATTGGCAGAGCCAAGTGGTTGTTGCGGCTCGTTGACTTCTTGAGCACTAGCATTTGTGGTTTTGATCACTGGCTTTTGAAGAAGGCGTAGAACATCCGACTGGACTCCAGAAATATTATTCTTTTCTGTTCGAGGTTCCAAAATCCGGTTCGAGATCTGTGTCGCAAACCCGGCAGAGTATGAAAGCGGTAAAGAAGTTTGAGACCCAGGTTCTAGAGTTGAGTGAAAGTCATTGGCGCATTCATTAGGATTTAAGACCTCTTTCATTTCAAGTAGTATGCGATTAATGGTTCCTCCAATTTCTATGGCGCGAGCAGAGCCAGAAATTTGCTCCTTTCCTTTGAGCTTAAAAGTTGGAACGTAGAGATATAATCTGGTAGGTGGCTCTGCTGCAACATTGAAGTCGCACATCAGAGGTCGAAGTTAGTACTCCTAAGAACCTAATACAAACCGATGGGATAATCATACCAATTGGCAACCCTCCGCTCCTAGTACTTCTCCCATAAGCCCCTCGAAGGTTGTTTTGTTCTTCTCCAAAAATCGATTCAAATAGTCTTGCTCAAACATTGCTGCGATCTCCATGGTACCATCGGATACGGTCATAAATTGAATCGAGTCCCGGTCTTTGTTGGCCTGTACATGTGTCAATAGCTAGGATTGTTAGGGAGACAGTCAAATAGTGAACTTACGCCGCCAATTAGTTGAATCAGCCCAGGCTTTTCGAGCTTTATAGCAAGCTTCTCCTGTTCATAAGAGAATCGATTGTGAGATTTGTCGACATTTTTATCTCCCATATGCGTCGACTTCAGCCAAGCCAATGCTTCTGACAAAGACCTTTCAATACGCTGGGCGATCCAGCCTCGCATAAGGGACATGATGCTAGATAGCGGTTGCGGTAGGAATTATTCATATCCAATCCAATCCAGTCCAATCCAATTGTGAATTCAAATCCCAAGATCATTTCCTAAATTCACAAGATTTGTTAACCTCAACACATGTAGTTGAATTTAGAAGTTCCAAAGAGTAGCAAAGTTTTCCATATCAATCGTGGTGGCTTAGTTGAGTTGAGTTGAGTTGAGTTGGGAAGACGCGTTTCGCGAAATCAATACAATAGAGTGGGCTGAGGACTCGGGAGGTACATATCACCACGTGATGATTTATATGTAGCCGATCGGAATGTCGGGGTAGTTTTGCTGATAAACCCTTCAATCAAAACCCTTATCGAATAAATGGATATCAAGGTCCTGGATACCGAGGGAGATTCAAGTACCTGCCTACCTACCTACTCACAACACTTTTAATAAAGCACATCCCTCCTATTGATCCTTCTCTCTAACAACCTATCTTCCTACTTACGAGTCGCAAACATTTTGTGATGTAACTTATTAAATGTTATAAGTCAATAGTCATTCTCAGAAATGCTACCATCACTTTGCAGTTAGTGATTCTATCAAGGGCGTTCATCTCACTTGGCTGACTTTCCATCCAGCCAAAAAGCAATCTGCACATTTCGTACCGCAAGGCAGCCTATTTGATTCCGCAAATCCATGACATGATCACGCAAACTGAAAGCCGTCGAAGCGGTCGCACAATCTTGTCCATCGCACACGATATATGACTTGCTCCTGACACGAGAGCACCGGTTTGCTAAGAACCAAGAGCTCCGAGATCACCTTCGCATTTACAACAGGCTAACCTAGAGAGTGGCAGCTTAGGCAGAGAAGAAAATGTCATCTCATAGCTCCCCGAGACCTTCTGTGGGGTTGCCATTATTGATCCCACTAGGAGCGCGATCTCGTCGAGAATCATTAGTATCACTTCCTGGGGGGACCCCCGTCGACAAGGAACAACTGGCACAAGCTCTTGATAAAATACACAGTACTGCGTCTCAATCGGAGACCCTTACTACGTTCAACGAATTTGCCCCTCCACCCCAATCCTCTTCGAACCCTGAGAGTAAAGGCTTAGCTGGGGATATCATGCAGAATGGTTTGAGTGGTCTATACAGTCGATTTAAAGGCGCAGTTGGAGTAGGAAAGGATAAAGCAGGAAGCTCTTCAGTAAAAGGCGACCATGAAAGCCTCGACACGACGTCGGTCAAAAGTCATAATGCATCTAATGCCACCTCAACCTCAAAAGGTTCTTCTGGTCCTGCACGAGAAGATCCAGGCCTTACTGCTTCACCCATTCAACTTTCCACGGCATCATCACAGCTTCATTCTCCAACGGTATCTTCCTTCATGGGAAATTCGTCCGAGATGCAGTCACAGGCTATGAAATCATCCAAAACCTCGCTCTCATCAGCACCCATAACGTCAAAATCTGCGACCAGGCCTCCTATCAATCCAATAGCGAAGACTACGTCGTCTTCAGTCATCGTTCCTACAGTTGCGCCTGTCAATGCGGTTGCGTTCAAAGAGGGGGATAAGGCTCGGCTGGGGAGTTCTGATGGGAATGTTCCGGGCAAAACAAATAAGAAAGGTATTTCGGACAGATCTGAACCAGTTTCGGCGTCAGATTACGCTCATCCCGGGTCAGCTAGCGCTTCCGAAAGCAGGCGCTTTGCCGGCCATTCCTCCGCTTTAGATGACTCCGAGTCTTTTGATTTTGAATCCTTGAAAAGCGAATCTGCCGGGCGAATGTCTTTAGGGAACTTGGACTCCAGAAAGGATTCCCAAGATCTTAGTTTTCATACTAGTGATCCCAACACTACAGGAAGGACTAAATCCATGAGTAACCCCAAAACAGCATCGTCTGCACTATCTTCTATAAAGACTTCGGATTCAAGGCCAAGTGCGGCACCGCGTCTTCTAATTCCAGAACCTGCAAGACGAACCCCTGCGGTTGAACGTCTTACACAATCGCATCTTCCTGGATATCCAGCGTCACGCGCTTCATCGACAGACCGCAGTACCGCTGAAGCTAGTCCTATCCATACGTCTGCACATAATCATGTGCGACATGATTCTTTTGGTGCAGATGAGCGTTCTTCGCGGACCTACTCTGGGAGAACTCGCATACCCGGTACCACTACAAATGGAGGCAGCGCTGAAGTAGTCAGCGCTCGTTTGGAGCAAATGAGAAAGCAAGTGCTAAGCAAAGAATTTTGGATGGCTGATGATATATGCAAGGAGTGTTTCTTATGCGGCGATCCTTTTACTGCCTTTCGCAGAAAACATCATTGCCGAACTTGTGGCTGTATTTTCGACTCGAAATGCACGTTCACTATTTCAGGCCAAAGATTTGGTGTTCAAGGGTCACTTCGAATGTGTAAAACTTGTCTCGACATTATAAATAGGCGCCACGATAGTAGCGGGTCAGATGATTCAGATGATGAATCAGGCTTGCCAACCTTTTTCCATTCGCAACAGGCCAAGTTTGACTCGTCCACATCAACCAAGACAGATTTGCCGGAAGGCCCAGCTACTGACTCGATGAAGATGGGGGATGAATCTAGACCTCTGGCAACACCAATGATGGCCATACCTGCTACACGACGAATTGGTGATTCTTCCAACAGGCGCTCAGCCGTTCTAGAGATAGATGCACCACAACTGAGCCGCCCAAGCTCATCTAGATCATTGAAGGCCTTGTCTGCTGTTGTGAGACCTCCATCTTCTAGCCACAGACGGTATCAATCAAAACACAACTTCCTCGGGCGTTTCAAAAACACTGCCGGAGATAGAGCACCATTTCATCGGGGATTGACCGATGATATTGGGAAAGGAAATCGTTTACCGGCATTTCATGACGATAATATCATCGATCCCGATCTGGCACCATACATGTCAGATGAAGGTTCAAGCGCCGATGAACAAATGAGTATTTTTGCTACTTTGAACAATAGCAACACCACAACCCCAGCCTTCGAGAATGATAGAGCAGGTTTTGGCTCTCTGCTGAACGCTAGTAAAAGACACAGGGCTAGGACTGGTGATAAAAGTGTCAGTGGGATAAGTTTTACTAGTCGAGGCCTAGAAGATTCTAGTGCAACCGTGGGAGCTTTCACACGACCTAATCGTCGGCGTAATTTGAGCATTGCCAGTAATACTTTACACCATACTCGACCCTCACCGAGGCAAACGAAGCCAACGAACTTAGGAAAGGGATTTGGGAATGTAAGTGAAGAGACCGTTACTCCGGAACACTTATCAGATCCGCCCACCCCCGCCGGTATGCCTTCGAAAATGATTCGAAGTGCATCGATGCGAGATGCTAAGGCTCCTGCAGTGGAGCTAAACAACGCAAGTTTGCATCATGTTCGCCGGCTTCTGCACCAATTACTCGAAGACGCAGAGGTTCCAAACGTTGCTTCCTGGGAGAAGGCCCTGATACCTATTCTTCTTCAGTGTACTGACGATGTGAACCCGGATGTTCGGCGTGGAGATGATATCGATATCCGGCATTATGTCAAACTGAAAAAGATACCCGGAGGTAAACCGGGTGACACCGCTTACGTGTCAGGTGTTGTATTTACCAAAAACCTTGCCTTGAAAAGCATGCCCAGGAGTATTTCGAATCCCCGCATTGTTATTGTATCATTTCCCATTGAATACCAACGCCACCAATCTTCTTTCATGAGCCTGGAGCCTGTCATAGCTCAGGAAAAAGAATTCTTGAGAAATATGGTAAATCGAATTGCATCTCTGCGTCCCCAACTTCTGCTCGTCCAGAAGCATATTTCAGGGCTTGCCTTGCAATATCTCGCCGAGGCAAACATTGCTGTCATCTACAATGTCAAACCCTCAGTGATAGAGGCAGTTTCAAGATGCGCTCAGACAGAGGTTATCTCGTCTATCGACATGGTAGCTCTAAAGCCAGTACACATTGGCAAAAGCTCTAGTTTTGATGTGAAAACCTATGTCCATGGCGATATCCCGGGAAGAAAGAAGACTTATATTTATCTATCTGGGTGTCCAAAGGAGTTAGGATGCACCATCGTTCTCCGTGGTGCTAGTATGCATGTACTCGCCAAAATGAAGCAAATTACTGAATTTATGGTATACGTGGTTTATAATCTAAAGCTTGAAACATGCCTAATGAGGGATGAATTCGTCCTGATCCCATCTGTGGCTGAAAGCGGCAACCTTTCACCCGCAAGACAAACCAGCCAGACTTCGAAATTCGCAGGATCTGATGCTTTACCTCGTCAAGATACGGTGGTGGCGGCGAGCAATGTATTACAGGCTGCTGAGGATTCGGAGAAAATCAAAAGTCCCCCCCAAGATGAACTCGGCAATGAGGAGGGCATCCCCGCAGATAAGGTTGTCGTTAGCCCGGACACTATTGCGGAAGTTCAGAACGCCATATCGACCGACCAAAAGCCTGAAGTGTCCAGAATGATCTCTGCCCATGAGTCACATGTTCACTCTTCCCATGATGATCATCTACCGGAAGATGTACCCATGCCAACCTTTTATAGTGATATGGTTGCCAATCACCAAACCAAAATACTATCAGCCTCTCCATTTGTTAAGTTTGTGCAGCCATATCTATTGGTTAGGGCCAGAGAGCAGGAACGAAGACTAGTTTATTTAAAAAGGCTTCGAGACCAAGATATGTTCGAAGATCAAACCGATACAGAAAAGTCGAAGCCGCAGAAATTTCAGCTCATTAAGCCCGATATGGTCCACGAAAGTATCAAAAACGCACCTAGGCAAATCATGGAGGTTTTACATGCTGTACATGATGCTGAATATGATAAAGCTTTGCACAATTACCAGACACAAACCCGTCAATGGGAGAATTATATACAAGGAAATCTCAACCTTTTTGATCCATATGGACATCAAAACATCACTGTGTTATACACAGTAGTCTGCACCGAAACTTCAATTCCCTGCGCTGGACCAGACCTTCTTACCTTAGCATTCTATACTGAGCACGAAATATCTTCAGAAATAGATCCTGATTGCACACTTGGCCAATATGTAGAAGATCTGTGCTTGACGATCAACACAACGTGTACATTCAATGGCTGCGATCGGAAGATGTCCGAGCATCACCGAACTTACGTTCACGGCGAAGCCCGTATAACCGTATTTGTTGAAAGATCACCTTGCAAGATCAAGGGGCTTCAAGATTCCATTCTGATGTGGAGCTATTGCAAAAAATGTCAAAAGGAAACTCAGGTCATGCCCATGTCTGAAAGCACTTGGAAATACTCTTTTGGGAAGTATTTAGAGCTTTCTTTCTGGAGCAGTGATTTGCATCTCAGAGCAGGATTTTGCCCCCATGATTTGCATCGTGATCATTTGCGGTACTTCGGCTTTCGCAATGTCGCCATTAGGATACACTATGATCCAATCGACCTCCTGGAAATTGTTGTACCTCGAACAAGAATCACGTGGAAAGTAGATAATGATCTTAGATTGAAGAATGAGCTTTTTACAAAGATAGAAGAACGATGGAACCGGTTCATGACATCGGTCATCTCCAGAATTAAGGGAATTAACATTGACAGCGTGGCGCCTGAAAAAGCAGACGATTGTAAAGCCGAAATAGAGCGCTTGACAAAGCGTGCGCATGAGGAGCATACTGCGCTGTTACGCAAATTGCAGGATAAATACATGGAATCAAAGTATTATGAGATCATCCCACTGAATAGAGCCGTAAGAGCGATGCAAGAGAGAGTAGCAGAGTGGGACAATGCCTTCCAAGATTTCGACGGAAACTTCTTCCCATCAGAAAAGGACATCCGACGCCTTGCCGCAATCCAACTCAAGAAAATGTTTATGGATCGAGACGAATCTCAAACTTCATTGGTATCTGCAGAGTCAAATGAGCCATTGTCTGATTTCGAAGAAAAATCCATTATCCAAACACCAGCAGAGACGCTAGAAGCAAGTCCGGATGCAGAAGAATCGCCCGAAGGTCGCCCCACAGCCGTTGAAGACGATTCAGTCCCAAATCTGACAACGGTAAATTCGCTGCCTCTCGATGAGATCCAACCCTCTATGACTGAAGAACCAGTTCAAACCCCTCGGCACGAAGGGGTTGAACATCTTGATCTTGCTATTCAAGGGGCTGCAGATCAACAGATTCCTCCAGAGACATTAATACCGGCAGATGCATCTGACTTTCTCCCATCGAGTCCATCTGAGATGGATAGTCATGCAGATGTGGATGTTCCGACGACGCCTTTAGGAGCAATTTTATCCGAGAAAGTTGAGAGACTACGAAGAGCAAACCAATCATTCTCTGCAGAACAAGGTCAGTTACCGTCGGAAACATCAGGGATTCCAAGGCCAACGGAACGCACAACCTCGCGTCGCAGTGGTGCCTCTCCTCCTCTCAATCGCACTCAGTCACAGCCTGCGAATACATTACGTCGCATACAGCCAATTTCTAGCAAGGGATACCATCGGTTGGGAGACATGCGCAAGTCTAGTGATACCCAGATCCCATTGCTTGAACCTTTGAAGTCGTCTACAACGGAGCCTGTAAGACCTACTGATAAGAGACTATCGGAAAGGTTAGGCTTAGGTCTGGGCTCGCTCAAACAGAACCGTAAGGCGGGGCACTCATTGATTCCAAGATCTGTGCAAGCGAAACGGAAGGAGTCTAAAGTTACGACGTTGGCAAAACATTTTGAACAGTTGAGTAGAGAGTTCGAGAAAGAACGTCTGCGAGACAGGAGACGAATGGCCGCAAAAGTCACACAATCTAGAGCTTTCCCCAAAGCATCCTCCAAGCCCATAGTCGAGATATACAAGGATATCAACGAGGCTGTCGAAGAGCGTGGACCCCCTGACGAAGTTCATCTAGACGCCGAACCCATGAATATTAGTACAGAATCTACGAGCATGGCCGAAGGGCTTACCAAGCTTGACATGGAGCCGCCGAGTGGCGAGACTCAGCCAAACTCGCCAAATGACAGTTCTGCAGCTATTGAAGGAGCTGTTGCTGATACCGAAGCTGATGACAGTCATCAGAACTTTAGCCAAACTGGTTCTGACGATGAAGGGGTTGCCAGCGATGCAGATCATTCTTTACTTGAAGACTTTTTGCCAGGTGCAGCGGAGTTAGCTGAATCACTTAGTGTGGGGAAGCCAAATGCCGATCTTCCTCTGGAAATACCCAAGCATGAGAAGTCTAGTCTCATGAAGATGCTGACTAATTTCTGGGCGGAGAGATCTGCCAGTGGCTGGACGCAACTTGAGTATCCCATCAATGCCGGTGAACATATATTTGTCGATTCTGATGTCATCATTAGAGAGGATGAACCAAGTTCGCTGATAGCTTTCACCTTGTCATCGGAACATTATCGATCTAAGTTGGACGATCTTCGACAACAAGGTCCAGTCTGCGCGAAAACTGAAGAACATAATCCTATGCCTACAGGCGACACACCAGATATTTGCGAAGATGGTATTAACCAAGCGGAGGTCGAAACTTCATTATTGCGTGCCACTGGGACCCATCTTGCGTACTCATTCGTTGATTCTTCGGCAAGAATGCAATGCAAAATCTTCTTTGCGGAACAATTTGATGCTGTCCGAAGAAAGTGCGGAGTGGCAGATCGAATTGTAGAATCGTTATCACGATGCTTGAAATGGGATTCTAAAGGTGGAAAGACAAAATCTGTCTTTTTGAAAACACTTGATGATAGACTGGTTCTCAAACAGCTATCACCGATTGAAACGCAAGCATTCCTTAAATTCGCGCCTGCATATTTCAACATCATATCCGAGGCATTATTTCATGAGCTGCCTACTGTCATCGCAAAAATGCTTGGCTTCTTCCAGATTGTCATAAAGAACCCTGCTACAGGCACTGAAATCAAGTGGGATGTGCTGGTAATGGAGAACCTATTCTATGACCGTTCGCCTACCCGCATTTTTGACCTCAAAGGGTCTATGCGAAATAGAAAGATTCAGTCCACGGGAGAGCAGAATGAGGTGCTTTTGGATGAGAATATGGTTGAATTCATCTACGAGTCTCCTCTGTTTGCACGCGAGGTAAGCAAATTAACAACTCAAGTTTCATATCACTAATTTTTGTACAGCATTCTAAGAAACTTCTTCGATCTGCTATTTTCAACGATACCCTTTTCTTGCAACGAAACGATGTAATGGATTATTCTTTAATGGTAGCTGTAGACGAGGTGAGTGCTCCTTAGCTAATAGCGATTCTATAATGCTTACGTGATAAAGGCACGAAAGGAACTTGTTGTCGGAATCATAGATGTAGTTCGTACTTACACCTGGGACAAGAAATTGGAATCATGGATCAAGGGTATCATTCCGCCCAAACCCAAATATGTAGCATACTTCAAGACTAACCAGCAATTTTAGACCGTGGTTTCGCTGGTGGTGGCCGCAATCGTCCTACTGTTACTTCACCCAAGGTTGGTTCAATTTCCTTTTGCCAACCATCAAGTGCATAATCTGATAAGCAAACAGGAGTACAAAAGTCGTTTCAGAGAAGCAATGAATAGATATATTCTTCAAGGTAACCAAATCTACTCTTCTCAGCAGTCTTATATATGCTAATAATAATAATAATCAGCACCCAATAGTTGGCACCAACCTTTAGATGGACGACCGAGGAGAGACTCGAGACAGATTGGTCAGGAGATAAGAACACCTACTTTGTGAGAAAGGGTGGGTAGATAGATGGAAGGAAGATAGATACATAATAGGAAGCGGGACTTGATAGGACAAATACAGAAAGGCTGCTAGATGCATGAATGATGCGCGAAAGCTCCATTGCGAGCGAGGTGTGTGTATCGGAAAGGCGAATACGTATAAGGTCTGGTTATGTATTCATGACACTGCATGGCCTTTTTATCGGAGAAATCAATATATTCCAGATAATATTAATAAAAATACTCAGCATATGGAGATTCAAATGATTTGCAGCTTGAGTACCGGTGTGTGAACGAGGCTGTGGCCCGCAATCGGTTACTTTTCTGAAATGCTTATACGAAAAAAAGAGCCATCATTATATCACACAAGGGATAGCACGGATATTACTTGGGGTATCATTGGCATTAACATTAATTTAATTTCTTTCTTTCTAGCAACATAAGCTTTCAAGTCTTTTGACCTCTCTTCCTTGGTGATCTCCGCTTCGGGGGGGTTTCTGAGTCTTGATGGAGTTGTTTTCGAAGTTGCTCGTTGGCAGCTTCAGCGTCATCTTCCTCTTCGACAGGTTCATCGGCCTCACTTTCTTCATCAGACTCTATTCCGAAAGCTTTATCGATAGTTTCGGCATCGGCAACATCATCTAGGTCAACACCACCATCTTCGTTATCGCTATCAAAGCCTTCAAATCTGCAGAAGATGTTAGCGTGTTTAGGCATACCAGGGGTTATATTTGGTAACTTACGAATCTTCATCATCTTGAGCCGCGGCCGTTGAAGCGATATCTCCAATAGATGCATCAGCTACTGATTCACCAGTATCATCCCGCTTTCTCTTCCGTGGCATCTCGCCCAATCTACCTTCTCGGCCCTCTTTGACTTCTGATCCTTCCGGGCCCTCTAACTTGGGAGGTGGGGTGAACCACGGAATTTTGCCTCTCAAGAAGTCATTGAGGACCATCTTGGCTACGCCATCAACATCAGGTTCGCCTCCATGTAATAATCTCCCTCCCTTTCGTGCGAGTAGCTCCAAGAATTCAATGTGATTTTTGTATCCCTTCAGAGCATATGTTCTTTCAATGTGTTGGGGTTTAGTTTTACTCAAAACTGCAGGAATATATTGTTCTGGGTGTTCAACATTTTCCACTCTGACTACACCTCGTAGTAGAATATCTTGGGGTGTATCAGTAGTACTTGGAGGAACTACTCCTGGGCAATCAATAAGATAAATACGCTTCATGAGTGTAATGTACTGCCAAACTTTTGTTTCACCCGGGATTGGAGCTACTGTGCAGACCTTCTTTTTGCGTAGTGTGTTAATGATTGATGATTTGCCAGTGTTTGGATATCCGATAAAGCCAACTGAGATTTGTTTACGGTCGGCATGTAGAGAGGAGAATTGGCGGAGGAGTTGTATGAGGGAACCCTTTCCAAAAGAATTTGTGATTGACGCGTGGAAGGCAAGTGTTGGATAGTCTTTGGAGAGCGATCGCACCCAAGCAGCCTGCAGTATAGTTAGCATATGCTATCAATGTTGTTGCATGCGAAATAATATTATTGTGTACAAATGTGAAATGTATGAATCATTACTAAGAAACCCACCACAAGCCACTAATTAAAGAGGAAGTGAACTTCAACTCAAACGAAACATTACCAAACTCTTTGCGACAGACTCTCCAAGACGGTGAGCTGCCTACTCAAGGTCCGAGAACCAAGAGCGGCGAGAATGAACTCGATCTACCAAAGTTGTAACAGACTTCCTTCCATCGTGAGGAGCACAGAATGCAGAAGGCGCCTTGACTTAACGATGGAGCGGGGAGAGAGGAGGAAGATGGGTAGAAATGAATGGGTAAACGGAAGGATGTCAAGACTTACAGCAACTCCAGTAGGCACAAGATCGCACTTGTTGAGTACGAATATCAAGTGCTTATGCGGTGCTTCATCCTTGATGTATTTTTCGACTGTCCGACAACGAGTTCCCAGAGGATCTCGGGCATCTAAAACATGTATGACCACATCTGAAGAATCAATAACTTTGTAGAGCTCGTTCCATATACGTTTGCTTTGGCCTTTGCTGAAAATTGCCTCGCGGGCACTGGTGATTTGTCCATCGTCAATGGCAGCAGCTTCTCCAACGGCTTCGGGGTCATTTGAAGTTCCACTCAGAAGCTTTGCTTGTTCGAGGCGATCTAGATATGTATCGTGGCTTTTGACGCTATCATCGGCAAGATCTTCCAATGAACTGACACCGAGCTTTACTCTCTTTCGTTGTGCCTTTGGACCGAATGTATCACTGAATGGAGATGCCTCGACTGCCATTTTGGCTTGGTGTTGCTTCAATCCATTTTTTCCTTGCCCATCGCGGATCAGTGACATTGGCAATTTATTAGTCTTCAGCAACACTGAGTAAGGATCGCTCGCTCGCTCAGCCATCGCTTCTCGGAAAGAATTCAAAGCATCTTGACCAATAATTCTCGAGTTTGTAAACCATTTTCTGTTGGGCTCGATTCGTGCGGGCTTTGTCTCTCTACTTTGAAAGGTAGCGGCTTGAGTAACCTTTCCTGCAGCATTATGTCTAGCTTTGCCCTCATTGAACATATTCAAGGTCTTGGCTTGCTTCGCAGTGCTATGAATCAATTAGATATTTTTCTGTCAAACTTAACAGTAGGGACTTACCGATAGAAGTTTTCGCCCTTCGTTTTAACATTGGCCATGCCATCTCCTACTTTCCCTTGTTTGACCTTTCGGTTTGCTTCTTTCTTACCGGTACCCATTTTGATGATTGTTGCGCAATGCGTTGTAAAAAAATTTGGATTGAGAAAAAATGTATGAAGAGGAAGGATGGTGGGCGCTGGAGAAAAAAGTTTTAGAGATTTTGGGACATGTGGCTGAAGCGCGTCGCCCTAAGGTGTGGCTAGGTGCGTTAGCCTCAAGTATATTTCCACTGACCAAAGATATTTTATCAACTTCGATTTATGAGGTTAGGACGGCGAGTTCCCTTGCTGAATGATCTCGGGATCCTGAACCCAATAATCTGCCAATCCAATTTTCACCCTTCGAAACTCATCGCCGTTACTTACAGCGGCAGTGATCAAATACAAAATCTTTGACTATGTCGAAAAGTCCCCTCACCTTGGTTGGACGATGCAGGCCAAGTCAATCAGCTGCGATCTCATCTCGAACTTTTTCCACCACTGCCTCATGTAGCGCCATTGGTCCAGAAAATCCTAGATTTATCGAAATACCTACCACTCCACAACCAGACGCTCGAGGACGCCGAGATATCAAGGGAACCCTACCACCTCCCCGAAACCTTTTCCCCAACCGCGGACCTGACAAGATTTCTAAAAAATACCTAGATGCCGTAACTCGCGAGCCGGCGAAACCTCTCAAAAATCCAAACGATTATGTTGCTTGGAAACATCAGCTCGCATCTCAACGACGGGAAAGCTTGAAGGAGGCATTGGTGAATCTTCATAAGAGGAAATTGCGCCAGGAAGCATCAGTTGCGTACAAAAGTTACTCGAAACGGCAGGCCAATCAAAAAAGATTAAAGACTCCCCAACGAGAGGATGAGAGGCTGACGAATCCTACCGTCACGGAAGCTATGTCGAAACTGCAAGTCGGCTTCGTTCCAGACCCAGAAAGAGAAAGTGAGCTGGCACAGAAGGCGTTGAGGGTGCAGAGGCAGGAAGTCGAAAGGGAGGAACAGAGGAAGAATGCATTGCATACGCTGTACATGAATGCTAGGTCATTCATCACGACGGAGGAGCAATTGAATGCCAAGATTGATGCGATCTTCACAGTTCCTTTCGACAAAAACAGGCCGCAGGCGAGAAATATCTGGGAGGTGTATGAGAAACCACCCACTGTGCAGGATATGCTTTCAGGCGTCAATCAATCCCAGATTACTACGGTTGGGAGATACACACATCCAGCTGTGAGCACTGGAAACAGAATGCAGTACATCTCGGAGGAATTGACAGGTGGAAAAATGGACTTTGTTTGATTTTCCATTCGCATCGTGTTTATAACAAGTATCTCCGATGCATCAAGGGCGCTTGTTTGTACAGTATTTAACGATATATCACATCCCTCACGCCAATTGCGTCTCGGTTCTTCACAATCAGAGTGATTGTTTTTACGGTGTTTTTGTGATCTTCAATGCCAATTAATATTGTTCACTATGGAGCGATGCTATCCCACACTGTTTAATATGCATGTATCAATCAGTCACCATACAAGAAATGCATGTAGATGCAACTCCAACTCACAACTATTCATACTGCAATTTATTGGAGAGCAATAGTCCGTATCTATTTAGAAGAACAACCCTCGAAGGTTATGTAGGAGGCACCAAGCCAACTTTAAAATAGTTGCACACTGGGATTCATATAATGTGAAAAGGTGGAATGCTAGATTCATCATCAACAAAGATGTTACTATTGCTAAGATCAGCTCAGCTCCCACTTGGCCTAATCGCCAAGCTTAACCCCCTTCTTTATCTCCTACAGCAAACATAACTAACTATACTCGCAGCATTCATAGCTCCTTCGCTCTCCTTGCTACCAGGCGTTTATGAATCATGTTTATCCAACCAGGCTCTGCTTCAAATGCTATCGATATCACCACTCCAGTAGACCCGTAGTGACCCTGATATATGTATTCATGAATGTTACCAGAGAAATAGAAGGATCCTACCCTAAAACCCTTAAGAACAGAATAGGGAGTGGAAATTTTCGACTTCAAACCGATCGTACAGTAGCTGTAAGGCTTCATGAAGAGAGGGGAGTGGGGTTAGATTTTGGTTTGTGTGAAAGAAGTCGAGTTCGTATGATATCTTAATATCTCATTGGGAGTTGATAAGGAGTTGAAGAAAGTGATGTTTGAGAGAGTATAAAGTGTTTGTTCGAGTTTCATGATATTGCATACGGCGGTTAGAAATGATATACCTATGCATTCTGCTCAGGATCAATGAAGACCGCTAAACTCAGGGGTGCAGGATGACTTTACGGATTGTATACATCTTACTCGAGTAAGTTGTATTGTTAAGTAGGTATGTTTGCTTTTCTTCGTGTATGTCATTTACGTTTAGTCAATTGAGATATACAATTCACAAAAAACGGAAAGTTAGGACCAGGACCTTAGAGTATGCTGGTACAGTATGAATAAGCACTTTCCAAAGTTCCAACTATTCGACCCCGTTGTATGAGTTGTATACGAACCATGGACTATAAGTGGAGAACCATTTAGGTATGATTCCCCTGGATGTATGGATGTGTGGATGGATGGATGTGTGGATGGATGGATGGATGGAGATGGATGGATGGATGGATGGATGGAGATGGATGGATGGATGGATGGATGGATGGATGGATGGATGGATGGAGTAGATGAGTCTAGGGCAATATAAGCCTTATATGTTTGATTGATTTTGACTCATTCAAAGCTTTATAGAAATTTCTCTTCAATTACTTACAATTAAAGCACACATGTAAGTGTAAGTCTTACATTGGGATAGGATCTACTCGAGTGTAATGTTCCACTGTTACTTGCAGCTAATACGTCTTTCTGTCAATCTGCCAATCTGCCAATCTGCCATCATAAATAATACTGTTCGTACACAATAAGTGGCGTTCGACAAGGGTGTTGTGACTGGTAGGAATACCAAGTAAGTAATAAGGTTATGGACTTTTCGGATGAAAGAAAGAGACAATACGCCCTCAACTTCTTCT
>NGKJ01000006.1:142121-161427 GCA_002162495.1 Myriosclerotinia curreyana
AAACAAAATTTATATACGAACATTCACTGCCAATGATATTCTTGTGAATATCTTCTCCTGATTCAGTATTTGGTATCAGTATTCTGTATTCTGTATTCTGTATTACAACCTCAGTCTCAGTCTCAATCTCATCTTATACCACCCATCAAACAAATCAACAATCAATTGAATACTAAAGACCTACCGAAGAATTCCGGCCTCGTTCAACTCAACCTTGTCAGCGCCATTCAAAAAACACGCAATTGCCGGCCCACGACCTCAGCCTACCGACCTCTTGCTACGAGAAAGGTCAAATGCTAGCTTAGACTTCAAATGAGGTGACCAATCTTCCGCAAAGAGCTTTGGTATTGCGCCTGGAAAACATCTTTCAAGTCATAGCCACCCACCATTGTTCTACGATGCGCCTTGTCCGTGGTCTGTCAAGGCGGCAGGATGGCCCCCCTACCAATGGAGCTTCATCATCTACAGAACCTAACCATTCTTCTACAACATCGTCTGTAGTTCGATCTTCGACCACTCCTACTCTCACTGCTAGCCCTATTGCAAGTCAGACGCCTCAACCGGCCCAATCTAACTCTGATACTAAATCGACCTATATTATTGTATGTGCCTGGCACCTTTTACTTTGAATATGTCCCAAAATCAAAGATTCATTCTAATAATCATCTGTCGCAGGCAATCACAGTCACCTTGGCCGGACTTTTGATATTGCTATTTGTCCTTTATCTCATCCGTCGAACTCGAATTAAGCACAAAAACCCGAAGTACATACCAACAGGATTTTTGAAAAAGGCATGGCAGAGTTGGGAACCAGAATCACAACGATATCGCCTGCCGGCTCAAAATGATCCCCACGAATACACTGGAGCAGCCGGCGTATCTGGTGTCCCTGGAAGTTTATCCAATCCCCCACCTTCTTCGTTCAATAATGCCGCAAACAACAACGCTGGAGGAATTGATAGGAATACCTCGGTTCGCTCCGTAATGACTCTACCGGCCTATAATATAATACCGGGACAGAATGAGCAAGTATTGGGAAGGGAAGGGGATCGAGGGGGGATTGATGTCGTTCTTGAATTTCCGGAAACTATTGACGAAGAAGAGTCACACCGTGAGGCAGAGATGGAGGCATTATATCAGGTCCGACTTGCGAGGCGACGTGACAACGAAGAACGAGAAGAGAGGCGAAGATTAAGAAGAGAAGCTAGAGAACGAGGGGATCATGTCGCTCTCAGAGAAATTCAATCTCGACCAGCGAATACCACTACTGGACCAACTGTCGAAGAGCTCAGAGCAGAGCATGATAGGATAAAGAAAGAACGTCAACGAGCAGTTTCGTCGGTTGCATATGGTGATTTAGGAGTCGCGAGACATGACGGTACACGATTACGCGCGAATAGTGATGAAAGTGAAAGACAAGGAAGTGAAAGACAAGGACTGCTTGGTGATGCAGCAAGTATGGCCGCAAGCAGCCGTTATCATCGAAGAGATCGAAGCGCAAGCTCAGTATTAAGTATTGATACGATGAATTCGGATCTGCCCTCTCCAGGATTTACCAGATCTCGAGCAAATTCTCGAACAGATAGTCCACTTCGCCGTTCTTTTGGCCCTGAGGGCTCAAATGAAAACCATGAGGATAGAGCCGGAAGTAGCCCTGAGATGATAGATCATGACGATATCCCTTTGAATAGTCCTCCTGGATATGAAAATATATCGCTAGATACACCACAAGCAGAAGCCTCAGCCCTACCACATCATATGACGGAACCTCCTCCCGATTATACAAGTCCTATATACGGGAAAGGGGAGGGACCCACTTTGGAGAGCGGGGGGACCCGAATATCGCAAAATATGGATGAACTGATGACGGAAAGGAGGGCAAGCACCCACAGTACACATTCGGGTCTCTTCCCTCGAGACGATAGACGTCTATCCACACGTTCAACTCGAGGTGTAGGCGGCATCCCGCAACTACCCAGTTTACGATTGGGATCTTTACCATCCATTAACGTCGATCCAGGAAGTCCAAGGACATTGGGGGCTACGGAAGAGGAGGGTCACAACCCGCATGGCCAGAATCATTCTGATTAAGCCTTTTATGGGCAAGAAGACGAAATTTTGGATACGAGTAATGAATCTTGAATAATCATATGCCTACAAACCTAAGGTTGAATCGTGGAATATCACACACATACAAATCTTCTCTAACGTACATTATATCTTTCACATGCAAGCAGTCCTTACTTCTCTGTACCCGCTTCTTTTATTGTAATACTCATTACACATATTGTTGAGTTTGAGCATGGCGTTTCCTGAGGGTGTTTTGAGGTTAGGTCTTTAAATCTTGGAGTTATTTCGAGCTTGAGTCTTTGTTTAGGAATTGCATTCAATGGAATGCAAAACACGTTGTATATAAAAGCAAGCAAGTAGCAAGCAAGCGGATGCAAACGGCGGTTTAATCTAATCTGGAGCGGGGGAGTTTGAGTTGGGTTGGGTTGGGTTGGATTGGAATTTTTTGAAGAATGGATGGGGTGGGATGGCATGGGATGGCATGGGATGGGACAGGACTGAGTGGGAGAGTTTGGTTTGATTGCAGACTATACTATACTATACTATACTCTACTCTTACTGACTTGATTGGATGATTAGTTGTAGTGTCAATATTTACATGTTGTTGATCCTTTCACTAATCTATCATGTCGTGTCTCTCTATCTATGCCTGTATCTATGTCTGTTTCTATACGTCTATTATAGAAAACTCATATCTTTGAGAAAGTAGCTGGGAATCCAGCTTTATTTCCCTGTTCCCTTGTTCCTTGGGTCAAAGCTATTCTCTCCCACTCTTACCCCTCTTCATTCTCCTCTACATCATCGCTTAGGCACATTCTTCTCTTCTTTCCTCTCTCCTCTCTCCTCTCTTCACCCTACAGCCTCTCACTCTCCCTCACATCTCCAATCCAAATACTTCCCCCTTCCCCTACCCTTCTTCTCTCAAATCCCTCAACCCTTCTTCCACCATCCCAGCAGCCAGTATACAAACACCTTTCGTTACGGCCTCTGGCGTATGTTGGATAAATACTTTTCTTTCCATCATCCATCATCCATCATCCATCAGATTGAAACGCATCATGATATAAAAACCCATCATCATCCGCGGCTTATTGTAGCAGAAAAAGGATCATATCACTAGCAGCTTGTTGTAGGGTAAACAGAATCACATCAAACAGCTTCATATAATCATCAAACAACCTTCATATATTCAACATGACAACAAAAACAACAAAACCATCCATCCAAATCCCCTCCAAGCAAATTTCCTCATACTTTTTCTTGATACACAGCCAGGTGGAGGGAATGTGATGATGATGATGATGATGATGATGATGATGATGATGATGATGATGATGATGATGATGATATAAATATAAATAACCCTTCGATATTGCACATTGCCTATTGCCTAATATTGCCTATTACACATTGCACATTGCACATTGCACATTAAACCCCCCCCCTCCCCCCAAAAAAACTCCCCCAAGTCCTCCCAACCCTTAAAATGACATCTTTCATCTTTCATCTTTCATCCCAAAACGTCCTAATACCCTCTTCCCAAATTCTCAATGCTAATACTATGAATAGGAAAGGGTAGGTAGGTAGGTATGTATGTATGTATTGTAGGTACTAGGTAGGTAGGTATGTATGTATGTAGGTAGGTAGGTAGGTAGGTATTGTAGGTAGGTATAGGTAGGTAGGTAGGTATTGTAGGTAGGTATAGGTAGGTAGGTACTAGGTAGGTAAGTAGGTAGGTCGGTACTAGGTATGTATTGTAGGTAGATACTAGGTAAATAGGTTCTAGGTAGATAGTATACCCAGTCCATATCTTAATATCAAACCACCACACTCCATCCCAGCTTAACCATACTATACCATACCAAGTAATTTTTCAAAAAAGAGAAGAAAAAAACACACACACACATTCGAACCGATGAATCACTAAACTCAAGTTCACACTTGCCATTATATCAAATACGATACCCCCTCCCCTCCTCTCACCATCATTCCAAACCCACATGATACATCCGAGTCAAGCAAGCGAGAGAGACAAGGTTTGGCCAAATTTTTAATTTTTCAAATTGATATCTCTGTATTCTGTTATTCTGTATTCTGCGCTCTAAACCATCCATCCTCCGTAAAATGCCTGCCAATAACAAAGCTAAAGCTACTACATACATCGCTATGAATGCAAACACCCACTGATGCAAAAGACTTCCCATATCGAGGGATGCATACAACCCTCTAAAACACATGCATTGCCAAACTCACCACTCTATTTCTCGCCCAAAGCTGCCATCATCTCGGCGTTGATTTTGGCAATTTCCGCCCTAGCGGCAGCATCCTCTGGGTCCTCATCTTCGACCTCTTCTGGCTTGATGACTGGCGAGCGCTGGGCGTTAAGCTTGTCTGCTTCTTCAGATGAAGGGATAGCTTCTACGATCTCCTCTTTAGCTTCGGCTTCTTCAGCTGCTGCTGGTTCGGCATTATTCTCCTCGACTGGCGAAGCTGGGGCTACTTCAACCACTGCAGACTCTGGGACCTCAGCTTCTTTAATTTTCTCTTCAACGACTGAAGACTCTGGGACCTCAGCTTCAGTAATTTTCTCTTCAACGACTGGAGATTCCGGAACCTCAGCTTCTTTAATTGTCTCCTCAACGACTGAAGATTCTGCCTGAGCAATAGGGGCCTCGACCTCTTTCTCTGCTGGGGCGTCGGTAGGGTTTATAACCTCTGTTTCCGGCTTCTCTTCGGCATCTTCGGCCGTCGCATCTCCAACTACAGGAACAGTTTCGAGCTTGGTAGAAGCTTCATCCTCTTTTGGTGTCTCTTTGTTTACTTGCTCCTTAGCTACCTGCTTAGGCAACTCTGCTGACTTCATCTTGAGTACAGTCTTAGTGCCGGTCTTAGCAGCTGGAGCTGTAGCTTTGGAAGCGGCCGCCTTGGCTGTGGTAGGTCTGGTCGCTTTTTGAATTGCATGAGAAGCGGTTTTGGTATCATGAACCTTTGAGTGTCCAAGGCTACTAGATGCTCGCTTCGTCGATAGGGATCGCCTTGGGGGAGGAGATTTCTCGGTGGATTTAGAGGCAGAAGAAGCTGTAGGTCTCATCATACGAGACAGAAACCCATCATCGGCCAATGGTGCGGATGCAGGTGGAAGATTTCCTGCGGAAGTCTGTCTTTGTAATGTTGAGGGTGGCCCGAGCGATGGTCTGGTGGTTCCTTTCTTCAATGTAGAAGCACTCCGTGAGACCGGTGGGTGCGATGCCTTCGATGTGTTGGACTTGGGTGTATTCCCAGTGCCGGCACGGCTTTGCGAACGTGGGGCAGTTTCATTTTTAATGACTCCGGATGCACGACTTTGTGTCTGTCGAGCAGGTGGAGTCGAGGTAACACCCTTCGAGCCAGAAGAAGCTGTCGGAGCTAGGAGTGAAGCTGGAAGCTGCACAGGTCTTGTGGGTGACCTAGCTTTGGGTTTATGCAATCCACTCTGAGGAGATGATGGTGGGATTCGGGTCTTAACGGCTGGTCGACTAGCAGATCTTGGCTTGCTTGGAGCTCTTGCACTACTTGTGGGAGCAAGTGAGGCGCTGCTAGTCTTCTTGGCCGGCTTCTTCTCAGGTGTCCTGGCTGGAATCGCAGGTTTCTTCTCCGGTGTTTTGCTCTTTGTGACCTTTCCATCCTTTCCGGGACTTCCTGTGGGAGTTGTTGGAGTCTTTGGAGCTGACTTGGAAGATTTTAAAGGTGGTGTTGTTCTTGGAGAGATTTTTGGAGTTGCGGATGATTTAGCCGTGGATATAGGTGCAGGTCGTGTGGCAGACTTGGTTCTTGTAGCTTTGTCTGAATTCTTTGAAGGTGCAGAGGTCTTTGGAGTACCATTTGTAGGGCTCGCTCGTGCAGAACTGCTTGCACCCGCCCCTTTTAGGTCCTCAGCTTTCTTTGGTTTCTCCTTAATCTCTGCTGGCTTCGCCAATTCTCGGCCACGTTCAGGTATTGGTCCCTTGATTGGTTCCGGATCCCCAACTTGTTTATCCACCTCGAAAGCAGGAGTTTCTGCCAAGGCAGATTCCGGAATGAGTTCGTCAACCGTAACACTGATCTTTCTTGCCTGTAACTCTTGTGCAATTGACTCCTTTCTCTCCGCAGTTCCTTGAGGATGGCTTTGCTCATCCAGACTGAAGCTTGTCCTCCTTCTTGCCATACTGCCACCGGTCGCCATATTGGATTCACTATTGCTATCTTGTCTCTTAAGACCAAGGTGTATTGCCTGACCAGCTTGTTGTGCGCCTCGTTCAACAGTTACAAAATTCGTTCGGACTTTCGAAAGGGGTCTTGGAGGCGTTGTGCTACTTCCTGGTGAAAATACTAAAGAGTACTTAGCATGCAAGCTGCTGATGTAGAGCAAATTACTTACATATTGAATCTCCTGGGGAACGTCCTCTTTCCGGTGGTGATACTGAAGTCTCCTTGTTGTTTTGTTCAAACATTGCACGAAGGTTTTTTATATTAGACATATTGACGGGTTTTTATAGAGTTGGTAGCTCTTGAACGAACGAACCGAACTCGTACGGCGAAAGTTAAATCGATATAACCAAGGCGGAAAGAGCTATTGATTATGATTCAGTATGAAGCAATGGGCACAAACTATTGACAATGATCTGCCGAATTTGTGGAGGAAGGGACTTTATCCAATTGCGTTTCCCGAATTATTTAAAATTAGAAATAGAGGGAGGTACCGGTACTGTTGAGTGAGTTATTGAATCTCAGCTGGTCAAGTGGTGAATCGAGTATCGAATAGAATAAGGCATTGAGACTAAGCTGCAGTTCTATTACATCTGCCGTACTTGGGTACTTGTACTCATTCAAGACCTTTTTCCCGTATAGGATTGAGGGAGTACTTGTAGTAGAAGAAGCCACAGTAGGGTAGGACGCGACAAGGTTTTTCGAGGGATTGTGGGATATAGGGATGTGGTGTTGATAGTAAAGAAAATCAGAAGCAGTAGCGGAAGCAGAAGCGGAAGCAGGAGCAGGAGCAGGAGCAGGAGCAGTAGCTGCAAGTAGCTGCTGCAGTTTATTAAAAGAAAGTTAGATGAACCAATCTGTTCCCAAAGTATGGAGAGAGGAAGGGCTTTTTGAATAAACGGACGGGTAACACTCTATGTCTCGAATAAATATCACAAGGTCTTATTATGCAGGGGGTAGTAAATACGGAACTGTTTTCTTATTTTTCTTCTTCAATAATGATTTCAAATAGGTAGTCAATAGTTTAATACGGTATTCTTTGCAATATCCCAACTTGCAATAATAATGATATCCCAACGATGAAGGGGAAAATAGGGGTGTGAGTGGGTGAGTGGGTGAGTGGGTGGGTGTTGACTCTTGAGGGGTATTGATCATTTAGTTATTATACAAAGCAAAGCAAAGCAAAGCAAAGCACAAAGCACAAAGCACAGAAAGCATAAGTTCCGCATAAGGCTGCCCGTCTTGTCCATCTTGTTTTGTCTGTCCTGTCTCATCTGTCTCTTGTTAAACATACTACTTTTAATTTCCCCTTCGGACAAGTCGGGCCATAGTAGTATATAAAGTAGTACTCTAGCTTTGACCTCCTTTTACCCTTTTAATTGGATTTGGAAGCGAAGTGAAACCAAACATTCCATGAATGATTCGAAAATGGTTCGAGAAAGTTTAAATTATTTACTACTACTACTAGAAAAAGGGGAAACACCAAGAATGATAGTTAGATAGGTAGGTAGGTGTGGGAATAGACAAATACTAGTATCTGTTTAAGTGTGTGAATAGTAAAAAGGGTTTATCCGATTGTTTGATAACCCGGAAAAGATGATCCAGAAAAGATAATCCGAGGATCCAAAAAAAAAGATTGGAGACCCGATCTCGCTCTCTCTCTCTCTCATACTCATACTATCAGAGTCAACTTTGGAAATCCCATCAGAAACAAATTCAAACAAACTTGATCAAAGCAAAGCAAAGCAAAGCAAAGCAAAACAAAGTCAACAATTATTATGGCTTCCAGAACTTTGAGGATAGGTAAGAAAGATGTTTAATTCCTACAATAAATACTCTTCAAATATAACTCATTCCCATTGAGAAACAGAATCAGAATCAAAACAATAATAAAAACAAATACTAATTAATTTTCTGCATCATCAAGGTCTGATTCCTGGTGATGGAATTGGCAAAGAAGTTATTCCAGCAGGAAGAAGAATTCTTGAAGCTTTACCTGCTTCCCTCAAATTAAAATTCGACTTTGTTGACTTGGATGCTGGATTTCAAACTTTCGAAGAAACTGGAACTGCTCTGCCAGATAAGACTGTCACAATTCTCAAAACTGAATGTGATGGAGCTCTTTTTGGTGCTGTCAGTTCTCCTTCAAAAGCTGTGAAAGGTTATTCCTCTCCAATTGTCGCACTCCGCAAGCGCCTCGAACTTTACGCCAATGTTCGACCCGTCAAAAGTGTCATGACAGCTGCCAACCCAATTGATATGGTCATTGTGCGAGAGAATACCGAGGATCTTTACGTCAAGGAAGAGAGAACATACGATGCGGTTGATGGAAGTGGAAAGGTCGCTGAAGCAATTAAGAGAATTTCCGAGAGAGCGTCATCCCGCATTGCTGCCATGGCTGGAGACATCGCATTGCGCAGACAAGAGCTTAGAGACGGTGGAGTTGCAAGCATACACAAGTCACCATTGGTCACCATTACACATAAATCGAATGTTCTAAGTCAAACGGATGGCCTTTTCAGATCCACTGCTAGAGAGGTATTGGCAGCCCCAAAATTCTCGAGCGTTGGTGTAGAGGAGCAAATTGTCGACTCTATGGTCTACAAGCTCTTCCGCCAACCCGAAACCTACGACGTCATTGTTGCACCAAATCTTTATGGAGATATTTTATCTGATGGAGCTGCTGCTCTTGTTGGATCTTTGGGTCTCGTTCCAAGTGCCAATGTTGGTGAGGGATTCGCTATTGGTGAGCCATGTCATGGTAGTGCTCCAGATATCATGGGACAGAACATTGCAAATCCAATTGCGACTTTGCGAAGTGTTGCTCTTATGTTGGAGTTTCTTGGGGAGCAGGCTGCGGCTGCTAAGATCTATGCCGCTGTGGACGGTAATTTGGAGGAAGGCAAGTTGTTAAGCCCTGATCTTGGTGGCAAAGCTACGACAACAGAGGTTGTCGAGGACATTCTCAGACGCTTGTAAAGTGGATTCCATTCTTAGAATTGCTTCTCCTCGAAAAGTTCGAGATTGTCTATCTGGAAATGAAGTCCCCCTCTGAGAAGGTATCTGAATTCCTCTTCTGAGGAGGTATCTGGCTAGACATATCATGGACTAGAGCTATGATCTAAAATGATATCCCCAATCGTCCATCTGATCACTACATCAATGTCTCGCCTTGCCGTATTCTGCTTCTCACAATGACTCAGCCCGTTCTTCATTTCAGTCTCCAGGACGAAAACCTCGGCCAATTCCTGCCACCCCGTACTTCTATCCACTTTCAGCAATTTCCCGTCTTTCTCTAACATATATCCTTGGCTCGGGCTGCTATCAACGTGCGAGCTTGTCCTGGTGATTCTAAGCGTGCTCAAGGAAACTTTCAGCCTGACTCCCGGCCAAGTGCGGCTCTAAGTCTTCCACGAAGTTCTGCCAAGATAATGACATATTCATCCTGATAGAATGATTCCCCAGACTTCTGATCGCTCGAGTGGACGATCAAAGATATGGAACAAGGGGAGGCACGTTCTTGCTTTATCCGAGCACTTCCATTTTGATGCTTCCATGCTAAAGGGCTCAATGGAGGTGATAAAGGAACAGATCGTGGAGTGACCCTCGAGATGCCGTGTAAACGCTCAGGTCGCTTTCCGTTGCCCAAAATATGTTGATTCTTTATGATTTTGGCGCTGTTTGAGAGTGGAACGAACATGTTCCATTCTGCCAGTTTTGTTTTGTATGCCGATATTCTAAGGAACTATCAGTATGTGTTTCAGACAGTAACGATAGCTGCTACTCACGATGCGTGGAAGTCATACTTCTTCCTCATAATTTCTTGGATTGCGGATATGGTTAAATGTTCTGACAAAAACAAATGCATAATTTCGGTTTTGTGATTTTCGAATGTATTCTGCATGGCTGCGAATGGCATGTAATAAACCTCGAGTTTTGTACGTTCTATCTTTGAAATTTTTTTGGTTTACTCTGGAGAGCAGAGAGGAGAGATATATATTCGTCTTGCCTTTTCAGTGGTTAAAACCATTGGCCCAGAGGCGTATCTGATATTGATGTGATATTGATTTGTTGATAGGTTCACTCGGGCCAGTGGAGAAGCGCGCTCATGGTTTCCAGGGGTGTACTACACATGACGTGCATGAAAACATGGCAATTGATGATTACTGGAGTCCGTTGCTGGGAACCTAGAGGGGTAACCGCCTCTCACTCGGCGGCTAAAATCTTTACACCCAACAAACTCCAGTAAATAATAGCAACGATGAAAATGATTCATCCAATTGTGCAAGATGCATACTGGACAATGAAAACATTCCTATGCGCTGAAGTATGAATTGGCGCTCGAAGGGAAAAAAGTGGGAGTTTGGTGATGGTGAATTGAAATTTCTTTGTGGAGTTGTGAATACGGAGTACTGCCCTCCATAGAGATGGAGAACTTATACACACAAATATCCCCGAAGAAGCACGTCGCTTGCAATATATCTACTGCATTAGTGAAGGAATGATATGCATTCCTTCAAGAGATAAATACATATCACATGGTGTTGAATACGCCGGCACTTGAGTGGCTTAGTATAGTCCACTCCACATTCCTATCTTCAACGCGGCATTATTGAATCATCCCTTCGGCGTCGCGCTCTGGGGTAAATTCCTGGAAACCAGCACATTGCAGGTCGATCTTTCAATGTATTTGATGTAGCGCTTTCAAATTAAATGATGAACAATTACTTACCGACTACGACGGCGGCCACCATTAGGTCCATGAATTTTCTTCATGAAATATATTTACGGCGTTGCGCTCGGAGGATGATTGCTTAATTTGTTGCGAGGCGCTTGCTATTTTTTGTTCTACTCGACAAATCATTTAAGGGGAGTTGATTGAAAACGAGTTAAGCTACTATGTAGTAGGCTAATTGGACACTGGTGGTCCGGCGCTAAGAATAAAGTTACCNCCCCCCCGCCATGCCCAGCTTATAGCATCTTCGATACGATCAGAAAATCTTCTTTTCTTCTTTTAGCTTGATGAAGAGTAAAACTTGATGAAGTTTTCGGGCGGGTGAATGGTTGGATTTCATTTGTCCCCGTAACTGCTCCGGTGAACTATCGGTAATAGAGGATTAGTTGAAACTCCCGGTGAAGTGGTCGGTCCACAAGGAGAGATGTCAAGCCACACCAAATCCCGATTGATAACTTCGGATGTGGCTGTCTCGGATACACTTTCTATTCGTGTGGGTGGGTGCTCGCATTGTCCTCTAGGTAGGCTCATAGGAGGAGTTTTTATTTTGCGAACAAGCGAGTAATTGATAGCGGCTTTCCAGTTGCTGGTCGGTGTAGGGTATAACGATGGAGGGTTGAGCCACCCGCTCGTTTTGGAATCAATTGATTTGTTGCTCTTCCGCCTCTTGCTTTATGGTTGATAAGGGGAATTATGTGAAAAGATATGAGTTCGGATAATAGGGAATCTCAACTCCGAGATACTCAGTAATTCACCTAATGCATGGATGGCACGTATGATATGCGGATGTACGAGGTACTGCAGATGTGGACTATAGACGTGGTGTGACGAGCAGAGTTGCAATTGCACTTTTAAGGTCACTCACAAGATTCACCTACATTATTATTCCATTGATTTATGAGCGTAGAGGGAAAGCAAATCTACAGGTTGCTAGGAGCATCAAGAGGATTGTTTAATCGATTCCGTGAGATTTTGCCACTCATATAAGTCTGCCTAAGTATTCTCGGCATCTTATTCTACTTCACGTACCAAAATAGCCCCTAAGCCCGGCTCAATATTTTTCTGATGTCGAGAAATGCGTCATTACTACCATGTATCTATGCCTGCCTATCATTCTGTTTGTTTACACTCCCATATCATATAATTCTCCAAACAACGCCCCAAATCCGAGTATGGTTTCCACGTATCCCCCAAACAAGCAAGCCGTCCAGTTTTCCCCTTGTTACCCAAATCCTTTCTTTTGCCTCCCTAGACACCTTAGCCCCGTTATCCTCTACCGATATCCCAACAAAAATACTGAGATACCAAGCTTCATCCCGTTTCCATTCGCATTGCGTGAAATCACGATCCCTGCGTCAAATCTGCTTCCATTTGATAGACTGACTGGGAGTATCGCGGGGGCTGATATGAGTATACGGGAAACTGGCCTCCGATTCCACCTAAATCATTGCTCGAGTCGCTCACACCGTGCCCACTGTTCTCGTATTCGTCACGTGTTTCAGTCCATGTGTAATTCTCATCTACGGGCTCCTCTGTGTACGAGATTGCGGTTTCGGGGGCTAGATATTGGGTGGAATATGCTTGGGTTGGTGTGTGATTTTGTGTTGGGATTGAGGCGTATGTTTGACTCTGGTAGATTCCGGATATTTTGTCTTGATAGATTTCGGACGGGATATCTACCCCCAAGGAGTAGAAACTTTCTTGGAGACTTCGAGTCTCGTTCTGTCGCATCATTTGCGCATGGTACGGGTCTTGAAAGAGTTGGGCTTGGTCGGTGGTGTGTTGATGGAAGGTTTGTGAGTTGAGAGGTTGGGGCTTGATCTGAGTGTTTGAAGTTGATACCTGAGTATTTCGTGGTGCGTGACGAATACCATTGATCGGGAAATCGCTGGATGAGTGAGATGTTGGATGTGGATTTTTGGCCGTATGCGTTCCGTGACTTCTTGTGTTAGGCCCAGAGATCAAGCAATGCCGAGGTCATGTAAGCAGTAGCTTGATAAGATACATACCTTGTTCGATCACGGTGAAGAACACCTCGGCGTCTTGAGTCCATGCAGGCCATCTCAGAAATGTATGATCACTTCAACTGATCTGTTTGAATCGAGAAACGGCGGAAATGCTCGATTGCGAGGGGCTTCCTTCGCATTTAAAGCACGACGGTAATAGAGGGGCAACAACATTGTGAGGGATTAAGAGCTACTTAATGCCACTTATTATACCAATCCGTTTTGCACTTCTTGCACTTTGCAAATGGGAAATATGAAATGGTTCGCAGCTTTGAAAGTGCAATGGGCAAAAAGGGGCAATAGCTTCATAGGATTCAACAAGAAGGAAATCTCCTCGTTTTGGAGTTATTAAAGGGGATTTTACAAAATGACTCGGAGGATTTCGGCGATTGTTTTCCCAACACCTCAAGATGAATGGCCAGGAGTAACCTGTGTCCTTAAAAGTGCAATTGCACTTTCGTGACTCCCTAGTACTTTTTAGAATCTTCCTCGTCAAACAGCGAAAACCCGCCTAACATCAGCTCTGAACCGGGTGGCGAGGTGGAAATAGGGTAACAACGAGACACTTGGCAGACAGTGCAAAAACATAATGCCTCAACAGTGATACACTCGATTTCATAACGTGTTTCCAAAAAACGTGATTTTAAATGTTTTGTGAAAAACATTCAAATATGATTTTTTAATATTAATTATTTATATCTCAATCATTATAGCTTCAAATTTAAATTATATAAAAAATATAATATAATAAATAATTCTATTAATTAAAGTTATTAATTTGGAATTTTTTTATTTAATTTGAAGCTATATCAATTGAAATATAAATGATTGAAATATAATTTTCTTTTTAATATTTAGTTGTTTTTCGCAAAGCACTCAAATTCACGTTTTTTGGAAACAACGTTATGAAATCGGGTGTAGTGGAAAGCAATGAATGATCAGGAATTTTTCGCCACGCCATCTGCTTTGAGCCGAGGCTGCACTCCTTTTTCTTTCTACTCTTCTATATTGCTCTCACTCTTCATCATCATGGAGGACCTCGTCTGTTCGATATCCAAAAAATCCGGCGCTATGGAAACTCGGATTGATTCAATTCTACAGCATCGAAACCTCTCACGGATCAAATGAACAAACCGCGGCAAGATGCCAAAGGATTGGGAAAGCATAAAGGATGAGCTGGAGCAGCTTTATGTCACGGAGGGACAAACGCTGGAGCAGGTCAGGGAAACATTGATCTCGACTCGTGGATTTGGTGCAAGGTGAGTCAATCATAAACATTATTTTCGTAGGGAGCATTCTTTGGATACTAAGTACGATTGGTTTAGCATTCGAATGTACCGAATTATGCTTCATAAATGGAAAATCAAAAAGTACAAATCAAGTAACAAATGCGGCAATCAATTGCCTCGAGATCATCGATCGAATGCGTCTGTTGAGCCGGAAGATGCTGCGGACATTCTGAAAGATGCCGATTTGTTGCTTCTGCTGAACGATGACCACTCCCGCCCGCATAGCTTTATGGATTTACTTTTGGATGAACATCTCACCAAGCCTACCACTACGAACAACACGGTGCACAATGCTAATACCTCATCTCCACAATCGATGATGTCTTCCTACAGTTCTCTTCCCTCCCTCAAGAAATCTCACTTCGGTTACAACGATGCTTCAATGCCCGCTAATGTAGTGAGGGGTCGAGCTCCAGCGACATCAATTCCTTCACTTCCTTTGAAACTTCCAGAGCTATTACCTTTGATACATAACTTCTATCCTGCCGAACATGCTTTCGAACCTTTGTTGCGGAAATGGCAATCGGATGGTGAATATATGGCATGTGCCATCTCATGGTTGAGCAATTATGTTCATTGCAAGAACATACTCGGCTCTTCTCCGATCGGGGGCAACCATTTTAAAATGATTGACGAAAATGTTCCTTTCCCGGAGCGTATCACTTTGACCAAGGCGTTTCTCAAGGCTTCAATTGTGCATAACGTCTCGCCGTCACAGAGTACATGGAGTGTCATCTGGGGTTATACTAGATATGTTGATCAATGGCAAACTGTGAAAGACAATCTCCTGGACCCCTCATCCGGATTTATCACCGAGCCCGAGTCGGTTTTTCATTTGTGTGCTCTTGCTGTAATGGGTGAAAAGTTACTTCATGGCTACAAGAATCGACTCGAGGCCATCCGAAACCATGCCGAACCGCCCACAGCTTCCAGAATCGAGGAAGCGAAACTTGTACGTCAACAGTATGTGGATATTCTAAAAGATTTTCGCGATCAAGAAGTCGATGTTGATATATCCTTTTATAAATACTCGTTGGAAATTCTGGAATGGAATGAGGCGCTGGCAGCACAGGAAAGGAGTAAGATCGATCACTTGCTGGGAAAATATAGAAGGCTTGTGGGTTTATGGACCGGCAATGCACCATCCTGGATTGATGGTAGTGTCCTTGACAGAATGATGGAAAACGCGGAGCGGAGACGTGTATCGGGAAATTCTATGTCGTCGTCTAGACCATCTCTGGCTCCGGAAATGATTTGGATTTGATTTTTTCTTTGCAGTGGAAGACGGCGACAACACATCTTCAGATGAGATGGCACGCATTAATGGGTCGAACACGAGTGGTATCAAAATTAATAATCCTTCCAAAAAAGTTAAAGGATAGTGATTAATGGATCCTCCTCATCACTATGCACTTTGCTCCTTCCTTCTCTTCCCTTCCTTATTATTGACACACTACTACTCACGCAAAATTGGTTATCTTCCGGAAGGCTAAACTCACGCCCAGTCAGAAATCAATATTATCACATTCCATGATATTCGTCATTGGTCAAACTCAATCGAGAACCTGTTATTGCCCTTTCTAGTTTGGGTATTGGGTTTGTTATTATTCATAGTAATTACAAAAGCATGAGTCATATGTATCATTCCAAATATCATCATCATCATACAACTCTTCCCTTCACTAGAACATCTCCGCAGGCTCACTCCTCCTTCCATACCCATGAGTTTCTACCGGCTTTGGCATCGTTCCATCCACTTCCGCTCTATATAAATAATTTGGTCTCTTGTTAAGGTCTAAGGAAGACTGATTGATCTCCGTGGCTGGGAGTACTTGCAGCAATTTGCTTTTAGTTTGTTTTCGCTTCCAGAAAATTGCTGCGAGTGCGAGTAATAATACAATTCCTACGCCAGCGGATGCTGCTATTCCCGCATGCGCACCTGTGGATAAAGACTGCGGTGCTTTCGTGGATGAGTTGGTGGAGGTTATTGTCGGTAGAGGCTGGTATACCGTTTGAATTGAAATTGATGGTTGAACCGTGCTGGTTTGGACTACAATGGACAATGATACCGCGGATGCACTGGTCAATTTAAGCCCAGATGCTGATATGCTGTTCGGAGTCGAAAGCGTAGATGTAGTTTGGGCAGTCTGGGAGCTCGAAGAACCCACTGCTGCTGTATCCGAGACTCGATTGTTGACAATGAACTTTCCCTTATTCGCGTTGCAGCAGTCTACTGCATTCGGCCCGCAGCAATAACTACCATCTGAACAGGCCGTAATCTCGGTATCGTTCACTGCACACAAAGCATCAGCGGTAATCTGTTAGTAAGATGAATTACTCCATACCTCCAACACACAACTGCAAACAAGCTGGAGACTGCCATGTCTTATCCGTACACGATTCTCTCCAGAGTTGGGCCCCAGTGATACCGCAAAGGCCATATGTAGATCCGGAACCACATACATCTCCTCCATTTATAGTTTCCCATCCCAAATGGCAGCACATGCTAACTGGTGCCGAGCCGTTGCATGGCTTGTATGCGGAGTCCATCTCGACTCCCGTGTAGCTATAGCATTGCCCCTTCACTAATCCCGCGAGCCAGCAAAAGAGAGCCAAAGAAATGATTCGATTCATTTTTAATGATTGTGATATATCATGCGAAGCTGGACATAATTCACCAGCAGGTAATTGATTGCATTCTATAAGTGCAATTCACATCAAAATCCTCGCTGGGGAGAAAGCAGGAGGGGAAAAGAAACCCCCAAATCATTTGAAAGCGGAAGCACAACAGAACTTTTGAAATCGCAATTGCTAAATTTAAGTGAAGGATTCACGTTACAACACTTACACGAGGTGAGGAGGACGAATAATTTTCCTCCGTTGCGATGATTATTAAAGAGATAGCTCTTACTTTAATCATTGATTCGCTACTCTATAAATAGAAGCAGCATACCCCCGTGAGATTGTCAGAGGCGGTTGCGTCCGAAGAATCGTTTCGAAGTACAGGGGATACTTTGGTGTCAGCTTTTTTTAACCCCCACCTTGTTTTGGGTCTTGGAAGATATTTTGGGCATGTTACACTCATGTCAAGCTTTTCCATGCTTTTATGATAAAAGTGCTGAGAACTTCGTTTGGGATGCAGTTGGTTGTTGCTTTTCAGTGGTGAAGAAATGTCTAGCTTTAGATCTTTTTGCAGCATGGTGTTCAAATTTTTTCGGTGTCCACTTTTTGAAGAAGGCCTGTGAGTGCCCCTGGTAGTTTCTATCTTTCACTTGCTCTTTTCTTCCTCTACGGTATTGTCATGGTTCTTTGACAGCCAAGGGAAATGAATGCAAGTTGTGCTGGTTAGTCTTGTACTGCCGTTTTTCAAATGGCTCTTCAAAGGGAATGCTAACGGCTACTCAAACAAAAGATGTAAAACTCACTTGGATTTGATATCGTAATGGATTGATGCATTGGTGAAGTTCAATACTGTAGCTTAGAAAACGTGATTTGTTCACAAAGTCCTTGACGCTCAGGTACAATCTTCAGTTCGAGAAGTCCCTTTCAACGCCAAGTGCACCTTTGGTCCATTGAAATCCATTCTCATCTCATAATCATCCCATTATCCATGCTCCATCTTCTCAGCCAGCCCGTCCCAATCCGCGTCTATACCCAATATTACCAAGATAGGGAAGCACATGATTCCTGTCAGATTTGTCCTAGTATGCTTTTACGAGCACACTTCTCAACGCCGAAAGTCCAGTTCACTAACGGTTTGGAGACAGGAGATCACCTGTCACAAAATTGCTTGGCTATTTCGAAAAAAGTATAGGATATTCGATTGCAGGATTGAAATTTCGGTGTATGTGTCTGAAAAGTCGATGAAGATGTTGTTGAGTCCTAGCACAATATCATACTACAACACGATCAGCGACATTAAACATATGTATGGAAATCGAAGAATCATACGAGAAACACAGTCCATCGCATCTCACTACCGATACCAGGAGGAGAAGTCGATGACAATCAGAGATCGACGAATTCTGATTCCACTCTATCAAAAACCCGAGCTAATTTCTTCGAACAGTGAAAGTAGGAGGTATCAACCGCTTGAAATGAAACGAAAGACGGCGAGGAGATCTCGCCGAAGTTTTTCTGCGGCTGTTTCTCCCATCATTCTTGGGTTTGCGGATGGGCAATAAGATGCCGATATCTATGGGGGTGGTGTAGAACATTTCGATGTCTCTGTGCTGAAGCTTTCTGTGGAGTTGAGGATGTGGTGTAGAGTTGTGTGGTGTGGTTTTGACGAAAAAGGGAAATATAGTGGATTCTCTTCTTCTATATATCCACCCACCCATCCATCCATCAAATTCATCTTTTATCCCAAGAGATCATTCTGGAACTGTGAGTCTGTGCCGCATACTACATCAATGCAGCATATCATGTAGGTTAAGGCGCGCTCAAACGTTGTGAAAGAAAGAGATGCATACAAATACACACAAATACAGATACAACAAAAGATGTGTTTCCAATAAGAAAGAAATGAACGGCTTCCTGCAGTTATTCTGCATATAGAATAAAGAGAGGCATGACTATAAGTCTTCAAGAGACTAGTCCGAATAGACCCAAAGCCAGTCGACCTACTAGTGACAACTCGCCTAGAGCCTAGTTTTGATACTAGTGAATAGGGGAGTTGTCATGATGTCATTGTAAGCATTGATGAAATAAATGGAATCATGAGAAGAACTTGCTCTTTTCGGGTACTCTTCTTTTGATATTTTGAAGTTCCTGATCTGTTTCTTTTGTGATGAGCTCATTTTAATGATGGGAGTTTCTGTTGTTATAGTGATAAGCTCGATTCTCAATATGGAATTTCACTTTTCCACGTTGCTAGCTTATTTACGCAGTCTTATTTCAATAATTAACTGTCAGCCTATTCATATTCCAGTGGCAACGCTCGAAAAGTGGTCCAGTGATTGTTACCACTTTTTTTGTGGGGG